>JANHGL010025506.1:61726-75561 GCA_024611195.1 Ceyx melanurus
TCTGCACCCCCAGTGTGGAGCTCAAGCCCCAGCAGGGGCCTTGGTCTGCACCCCCATCCTTGGTCCTGACTCTGCCCTTGGGGTGTTCTCACTGCCAGCAGCAGACACTGGGGGAACAGGCTGCTGACTGCACACAGGGCAGGGAGTGAACAGCTGAGCTGGAAAGTCAGAGCACTCAACAGAATTAGTTCTGTCCTCACTCAAACCAGGACAATATGTTAACTCAGAATCACTGCACCAGGCCCCCTTTTTGAGCCCTGCCTGAACTGGGCAATTATGTGACCCCCACCATTTTATTCTGGAGCTGGCAGAGCCCCGTGAGGTACAAGCTAAGACGTGGGGTATTGCTCAGACAGCTTTCTGAAATGCAGTGAGAGCTGTTGCCCTGGGATTCCTGCAGCAGTGTGGAACAGGTGGGCTGAGGCTGCTGCTGCAGGGAACTGAGATGCCACTGAGCAGCTGACTGGCTGCATCTCACTACCATGGCAGAGATGAACCCCGAGGTCAACAGCAACCAGGAGACTTCCTAACCCCAGAGGCAAGAATATGCTGCTGTGACAAGGAGGGGCTGCTGGGTCAGAGTAACCTCTCATCACATGCTGAGGTCAGCAGGGGCTAAAAGACTGCGTGGAAGAAGGGAGGAAGGCTTTGTTCTTTGACTGCAGTAGGAAAGGATTTACCAAGGGGAGCTCAGAGGTTTAAAGTTTTTCCACTTTATCCCTTCAGCACACTGCTGGCAGCTCCTACAGTCCAGGGTGCCCAGAGCACAGCAGCTTCCCCCAGGCTCCTTCAAAGCCAAGCAGCCTGTCACTGTGGGGTGCTGGGCAGGGGCATGCACATCTCATTCCAGCTGTGCAACTGGCACTGCAGCCCATGCCCAAAACCTGACGTGGCCTGAGATTTCAGCTACCCCACGCACCACTTTTTGTCTGAGCACTCATCCATCAGTGGCACAAAACCCGGACAAGCACGAGGGACAAAGCTCAACTGAAAGGCTTTATGGAAGGTCCTGGATCCACAGGAACCTCCTCATGCTTATCCAGATTATTTAAAAGAAAAACATGATTTCTCCTTAAAACTATGACTTAGAGATCTCTGAACTTGGAAATCTGTAAATGAACACAAGAAAAAGTCATTCCAACGAGGAGGAATGTGAGGCAGTTAAGGCCAAGGTAAAGTATCACAGAGCAAGGGAAAGAGCTTTATAGAAATGCTGGATATATTTAGTGAACAACTTGCACACTGGAGTCTTAAAAGTGTTTTTCTCATGCATACGTAATGTTAGTCTAATAAATGAAGAAACACAAAACTTAGTTCTTGTCTTTAAATTGGTGAATCTCATCTTTAAACCACAACAAATTATTTTTATTTTTCCTAAAAGGAGTGCAGTCCTCTGACTTCAGCTACAGTGGTAGAAAATGTTTTATGGACCTATATAGAAGATCCAAAAAATGCAAGGAAAACTGGGATTTGAGATTAAGCCAGCAGCATTTTCCAGCTCATCTGCTGGTATGTAAAATTGCATTTATCACCTAAAAACCCCACTAATTTCTCATTGACAGAGAGCATGCCTGCAAATGAACACTGGCCCTCTGCAGTCGTTGATCACAGCCACTGCTGCATCCAGATCTCCCATTGAACAGCCAGATGGCTCTGAGTGAGCTGAAGAAATATGGGCTGGGAGAAAGGTGAAATATTAGAGGAGAACATCTCAGCATTGCTTCAGAAGGGATTTCACCTGAAGTAGCCTCTCTGGCTACAGCTATGCTTCTCAGCTGAGAAAAAAAGACAGAGTGAGGGGACACGACCGTGCAAGTCCCCGAGGATCAGCACTGCCCATGGAAGCCCAGGACAGCAGGAACCTTTGCAGAGCAGCATGGCATCACCACTGGGCTGTTCCCTCACAGGACAGCCAGACCTCCTCAAAATGTCCCATCCTCCAGAGCCCCGGCTGCTGCAGTCTGGGAAACTGGCCTCTGCTGTGGAGTAGGAGGCAGTGTGCCAGCTCACACAGCCTGACAACTCAAGGACAATTTCTGCTGGATTTGATCAGCCGAGGTTCACAGATGGGCCATGTGACACGTTGCCACTTACCAATCAACAAAAAGGTTATTTCTTCCTGCTGATTTAAAGCCTACACCATCCCTCTGAAAGATTCAGCAGCAGGAACACTGAAGGAGTCTAAAACGAATCTGAGCCTCCCTCCTTCAGTGAGAAAAGGGATTTTTTTTTTTTCTCTCCCATGTTTTCTGTAATGTTTCACTGTCATTCAGGAGGCCCAGATTCCCTGACTTTAACTGGTCATTGCAAGGAGACACAAGTTGTTTAATGATGTCCCAAGGAGCAGCAAGACGACAGTGAAGACAGCACCTCATGACAAGCCTGTGAGCTGCTGAGCAAAACCTGCTCCTGTGACAACTGCTTGCTGCTGTCTGAACACTGCCTGTGACCCCACAGCTGATCCTCACCACAGAGGCAAAGGCAAGGAGCACACTAATTGCATAAGTGCTGCTGCAGACCCTCCTCACCCTGGACTTGCTTTCTAGGAGACAGCACACAAACCAGAAGACACGTAGTGCTGTTCTTCATCCAGCTGCTCTGCACCCAAGACCACCTGGGAGGGCAGCAGCAGTGCACAAGCAGTTTCAAAAGCCTGCTCTTCTTTGCATTAGGAATGCCAGCCTGAAAACCAGGTCAGTTTTTGTCTAGAATAAACAACTATTTACTAGACCAGACATTTCCAGATGTCAGAAAGCTTCTCTCAGAGCACTGATTTTTATGAGATGAGTCCATAACAAATGCAGCATACCAAGGCTCAGTACAAAGACCTTGTCACAGCTGAACCCAGGGAACTTTCGTAAGCTTTGGTCCAAACAGGCCCTTGCAATGCATCAATAATTCTTCCCCTAACAGCACCCTGCACTCCAGTGTCTCCAGCTGGGGATATGCAACATCAGTTTTGGAGGGTGTAGAAAAGAGCAGAATGACCAGCAGTGATGCTGACTTTCCCTCAGAGGCTGCTGAGATCCAACCCCAGTTTTAATCCTTTTAGACCACTGTAATGACACAAAAGTCTTAGGGGGTCATTTCTAGGCATGCTCATCAGCTCTCCCCATGCCCAAGGCTTCTTTGTTCAGAACAGGACACTGCTGCTCCCAAGATGTCAGAGCTGTCACAGGGTGAGCACAGCATCTCTCTGCCTCACAGAAAAAACCCAAAGCATGGAGTCCAGAGACCAGTTGTTATTGATGAGAAATACTAAAATATTATCACTATTGGTAAAATAGTCCACGAGTCCTTGGATTGCAACTGCTGCACCTACTGAAACCAGCAAATGCCAGAGCTATGAATCCCTCAGGAAGGGACAAAGGCCAGGTGAAGGGCAGGTGATGGGCAACAAGGAGCGATGCAATCTGGTTACACTAGCTAAGGTAAAATTTACAATGGCTATCAATCCTCATGCTTTAAGTCATAAACTGAGCACCATCTGGGGCCAGAAGGAAATTTCCCTCCCTGGTGCACTATAACACAATTGGCTGTGTGTATTTCTTCCTCTGCATCACCACTCGTGGCTCTTGTCAGAGACAGGAGACAAGAGTGCACAGATCACTGCTCTGCAGCAGCAGTGTCTGAGCTGTTCATTTGCTTCATAGCCCATACAGATTACAATAATGGCATTAATACTGCAGCAGTCATTTTCCCAATATACAGTCATAGTTTCTCTAATTCTGAAACAAACCCTGATAGCAAATTCAATGATTCCAACAACTAATCAAAAGCACTGGTCTAGGTTTTTATCGGGTCTGAGTGATTTACTAGTTCTGGTTTGGAAAACAAATCTCACAATCTAATTACTTATATTTTTAAATTACATATCAAGTATATTATCTAGCATTCAATTTAACAGTAGCAATAGCATGAAGAAAAAGCACCAATGATGTTTAAAAAAGCAATTTAGAATTCAGCTTTGAATTTGCTTTAAAGGAAAGATGTAAGTATTATCTTCCTGACTGAGATGTATTAACACTCTCCCTTTCCATTATCTGAACATCTCACTTGCCCTAAAGCACATTTGTGGAGACAGTGAGAGACTGCATGCATTTTCTGTATCCATAAATTACAGATGTTGCTCTGAGCTACTCATCTATCAAGACAATTTTCCATAGGAGTAAGACCAACCTGAAAAGTATCCGACGCAGGATGTGGAAAACAATTAGTAAAAACACACAGTCTTCAGTCCTAATTTGTTTAATGGGAATGTCCTCTACCCAAAGCTTCATAAGGGGGTGATAGAATAGAGAGAAGCAAACCAAAGCCTAAACAACACTTCTGGGTATCAAACCAAAGCCTTTGATGCATCACTAACACTCTGGTCTGCGCACACACTGCTGTAACAACCTCAGTAAGGAGGACATGGATAACTTCGTGACACCCTCTGTGTTGAATAACTTATTAGCTGGAAAATATGAACCAGCATAACATCATGTCACATATTTTACAGGTTAGCACATCTGTTCCATCAAGCCTACATAGATCATCATTATATTCAGTTCCATGGGCATGCTCTGTGCATCTGTGGAGGGACTGAAGACCTTTATCTAACATCGTATGTGATTATCCTAAAGCTGAATTGTATAGAACAAAAGTCAATATCAGAAGAAAGTGCAAGCAGCAGTTAAAAAAAAAAATAAATAATTCTGCCATCACAGAGACCAGTTGCCGTATCTTAACCTTCCCACTTTCAGAGGCAATTAAAAAAATTAATAAATGCTGAGAACACAGATAATATTAAGAACAGAATCTTTTCTAGGTTGCATAGAATACAGAGCATGACTTAACAGAAAAGAGGGAAAACAGTACTTGAGGGAGATAAAAGAATGTTACATATTTGAACACTTAATGCCAATCATGTGCTCATCCTAAACAGAAGACAAATACTGCATTGCTTCTTTCAGAGCTGGGTAAAAGGAAAGACAGAGCCTTCATGTACAGAAAAATGTCCCTTCTTCACTACAATTTTCATTTCAGAAATCATAAAATACCCTGGGTTCCCCCCTGAGTTCTCTGTTGTACAATCTCTGCAAAAGCCATTGTTTCCTTTTGCTTTGTAAAGCATTTTTGTAAAGATGAAGGTTTCTAAGCCTATGAGACAAGTTGTTGGTTTTCTTGTCCTCCTCACCAAAACACAAATCTTCAGTGGAAAAAAAAAGAGCACTTCAACTCTGTTCTGACTTATGCAAATAAAACAGTGAGTGCCATGGGAGCAGCTACTGTCACACATGATACACCACCACTTTGGGCTTCATTTCCCCACAGTCAAATGAAGGATGACTTCTGAAACAAGGGAAGGAAGAAGAAACACACTAGTGTAGAAAACATTAACAGCCACGTTTCATCAAATTATTGCCAGCTAGAAAGCCAGTGTTTAATATCAACAGCTCCATCTTGCAGCCCCAAGGAACCTACCTTCAATTTCTCCACCACCCACACTGCACCCAGTAGGCAAAACTTCCACAACTGGGAGCCTGTCAGGCTGAGATCTGCACGGAGGTACTTACGTAAGAGCCCTGATTTTCTCAAATGCTGATCACCTAGTAGTCCTCTGCAGATTAAATTAACAACTACTGGGTACCCAGCAGAAACAAAACCCAAAAGATTACATTTATTTGGAAATCTAACTTTTAAGCCTCATCCTTAAAAAACTATCTTGGTATGATTACATTTAAAGGAGTGAGATTCCCTTTGGAGTCCATCTGTCCAGCTCTTAACAGGCTGCAACAATACTTGCTGAGAAGACACAGGCACTGCCTCTGTGTCAAACATGAGCATGTTTTTCCCACCACAGCATTCCCAACCCTTGTGCCTGTGAGGAGAAAGAGCCCAGAGCTAGAACTGCAGCAGAGACAATGGAATACAGGCATGCTCCACAGACAAGCACTTTACTGGTTTAATGGTGCAACAGACTTACTTTAAGCCTTCTATTGAAAACACCAGTGTCTCTCACACAGATGAACCACTGCTCTTTATGCTTCCAGTACCACCAGCCTAGAAAGAGGGAAGATTCTAACCATTTACTACACTCCTATCATTACAGTGCAACCCTTTGCTTGGTTGGTACAAACAGAAAAAAAGATACAAACTTTTATTCTCATTCTGGTGGGTTTTAGTTTTGGGGGGTTTTTTTTGCATAGCAAGTAGATTTCACAGGAAGGTTAGTAATGAAACCCTAAAAAACATTTACAGGATTAAAGTCAGAAAACTGGAAGAGCAGTAAATAATCTACTGTAAACACAAAGAAATTGAGGGCAGTTTAAGTGAGGCAGTATCTTTGATCCACTGTCTCTCATCATCAGTGAAATCTGAGAAAACACAGAGAAGTATGATGTGTGTGACCTCAGGAAACTGAAATGCAGTTAATTAAGAAACAGAATTTTGCCTTTTGATCCTTCTAATAATTCTCCTCTCATTGGCATGTACCCAGAGCAATAAGAGAATGAAGGGTTTAGGTCACTGTTGCTGAAGGCATTATTTTCTACAACCCCTCTCCCCCATGATGCTGTGGAGAGCTCACAGCTCGTCTGTCCTCACTATGTATTATCCTCCTTATGCACACACTGATCCTTACAAATAAGGAATGTGGTTGACCTGGCAACAGGATGTTCATTTCCTAATTTATCCACCATTTCTTTTAATAACATTAGTCTTGGCTAAGGAGAGAACAGTCCTGGTGTCACACAATATTGCCTGGCTGGCTATAGCAAGCACAGCCATGCCCAGCCACTCCGTGTGGAGAGAAACACTGCATCACCAGTGTGCTTTTGCCAGACAGGAAAACAGAGCAGCAGCAGCAAAACCTTCTGTCTGACTTCTATAATTCAGTAGCACCTTAGGATGTTTTTTCCCCCAGTTTGCTAACTGGAATCAGAAGGAGTGGAAATGAAGCCCTGCAACGAAGTTTCTGGGCATGCAGTGGTCTTGTGAGAGGAAGGGGAAAAAAGGGTGATTAGACTAGGGAAAGCAAGAGACCTGTCCAGGATGGACTGATCCTTGAGAAGTCTCCGGGGAGACATTATTGTGTCTCCCCCAGCCTTGACAATAAGATGCACACTGGTATCTAACAGCCTTGGTTTGGAATGTCTAACCTGAGGCAGATTTACAAGGCCTTGGTTTCCAGAGACAAGGATGTGCATCATCTGCAGCATAACCTGTACTTGACAGAGCTCCCAGCAAACACAGCTCGACAGGAAGGTGAGCTCGTGTTCCCATGCTGCCATCATGTTTATTTTGCTCATGTTCTGCATCCATTCCTCTACACTTTTTGTACAGCTCTAATGGAGCAGTTTGAATTTGCCACATGATTCCAAGGTGTCTGTGAGCAAGCCAGCAGCAAGAAGCAGTCAGTTACACCATAAGCATTCTGTGCCATGTCTTCAGCTTAATGTCTCCAAATGAGCAACACTGCAGATAACCTCTGATCACTGTCACCACTGCCACCCTGCTCTTGAGGCATTCAGACCTTCCCAGCCTCTCTGCAAGGTTTTGTAGACAGAACACCAACACACAGTGCAACTCTCCTCTTGTTAATGCAGACAGACCCCAGGGCTGTGCCACCGGCTGCTGGGGTGCATAATGGCGGCTTGCCTGGTACTGCAGCATCAGCACCCAACTTGGGACAAAATAAGAAAGAAGGTTCAGTCCTTTCTGACACAAAGGACTTGACAATAACCATTTCATTTGGTTTGATTCCCCCCCTCCCCCAGATAAATCAGGCTGTCAAGCATATTTCCAATATACATAAAAGATGTGTAAAATCCAACAACATATATCCCTATAAACTGAAATTTTGCAGAGGTAGTGCATTAAAAGACAGAGAATTTGAAGGCAGTGTTTGCCAGTAAGAGCTGGAGCACAGCCAGAAAGCTACAGTATACAAGGATTTTAATGGCTCTGGAATGTATGGTACTCTGTGGTGAAATTAGTTAACAGATTAATTTTTCCTCTCTAGGGGGCTACACTCCAAAGCCTGCAGGTGTGAGACCCGAGTGTGTGACTGTGCTTGTCCCCACCTGAAGCCATTTGCCTGGCACACAGCTGGAGCAGCTCTGCATTGTTTGGGAGCTCTGAGGAGCAGTGTGCCTGCAAGTCAGGATTTGAAGGAGCATCAGCAGCACACTGTGCTGAACGTGCACCACATCAGGTCACACTCCTGCCTGCCTCTAGTCTGCAGTGGCTGTTCTCACAGATAAAGATTGAATTTGATGGCTATATTCTCCAGAGCCTCCTCCCTCCTGCACTGCTTCACACCTGAACAAACCCAAGTGCAAAATGCCTCCACTCGGATCTGGTAGCAGTTAGCCTACCATCTTTACAGGCTATAAACGACATGCAAGACAGCAAAAGCTCCAGCTCTGTGTGGAGCAACTCAGTAGGTCCATGGCAACTACAGGAAAACATCCTCCATTTCTGCATTAGTAACATTATTTTTAACACAGCATACACCAGATTACCCACTGACTCCCTTGCTAGGTAGAGCTTTCCAAATAAGTCTATGCATCATAAAAACCAAACCCAAAACACAACACACAAAACCAACAAGAGCAATGTTGAAATATCTACTGTGCATAGTTGGTAAGTACTTACCAACATTTATAAATAAAAATCACCTATAAGAATTCATCCATAACGTTCACTGTACCCAGAAATTATTAACTGATAATGAAAAATCTAAAATAGCAATGACAGGCCCAGTCCTAAATGAGCTCAATACAGAACTGCAGTCAAACTGTTTTCTCCTTGCATGAAAATACATCTTTCAGGTTCTTGTCAGTCCAGAAGTAAACTGCCTCAAAAAAAAACAACAAACCAAAGCCCTGCTGACACCTAACCACCCTCTTCTGGGCAAAAGAAAGTTATTTTCTCTGCATATCATTGACCTAGGACATACCTACACAGTCTGGAAATGCTGCTTATAAGTATCAGATGTGACTAAAATCTCAAGAAAAAGCCACATTCAGCAGCAAGCACACACAGTCCTTTGTTTCCCAGCACACTGCTGCTGTGGAGTGTCCCCTCAGCACCTTTATGCTTGTTTTAGCAGCAGCCAATGTTAGTGCACAGGTACAAAAATAACTTTTTATTCTGCTGATTCAGGTAAGGCAGCAGCCTTTGCAGAAAAGCCTGGAGGGCTTCCTAGCAGCCAAACAGTTGCATGGCAATAGCACCAGGGGGGTGTCTGGGGGTGGTAAATCAGGGACAGGGCTTCTGGTGTCCCAAAAGTCACCCTCCACTCATCCTACACCCTCTATCAAGCAGGTACTTGCAATCTCCAGGGTTCTCTTCAGAAGCCTCTGCCATTCCTTTGCAGGGCTAGGTGGGGTTTGCAGGTTGCCTGTACATCCCTCTCAAGGCCCAGAATGCCAGCTGCAACACCCAGAAATGCACAGTGCTCACAAGAATATCCCCCCAGATCCCACACGTGCACTCCTGTGGGTGTCTGAAATGCTTCTGGCTGCTCAGGCCTGTTCAGTGCCACCTGTGAGGAAGGCTTTTCTTGGCTCAGCACAGGCATCAATGGCAGGATTGGTGCTGCCACCCCAGAGAGTCAGGTTGCTGCTGCTGCAGTGAAACTCCCTTTCCAGCAATCTCCTGCTCTTCTCAGGGCTTCCCAGCTACCACCCAACTCTCCCTACTAGACTGCACAAGCAAATGAGGGAGAATGCACCTCACTCAGCTGCATTTCCTTGTGAGGTAGCTCCCTTTCTCCTCCAGGGAAAATAAAGCAGTCAATGGGGCAAAAGCAACCCGTGGGCTCTCAGTTGAGCCACCCTGGCCTGTAGGTCTTGTTAGGGAAGCAGATCAAATGATACAGCTCTTCCAACACCTACCAGGATCCAGGTGAGGGGAAGAAAACTGGTCATCAGAAACATGGATCCCTGCTGAATGAGGGAAATGATTTCACATATGCTCCTACATTATGTCCTCATTACCCTCAAAGGTAAATGGAGGGACAGTGATTTATACAGCCTCCAGTTGGGTACTATGGTACCACTGTTAGCTCTGACAACAGAATCTTCTCATTTTCCCCTGTGACAACCCCAGGCAATTCCCCGCTTCACTTTCAAATCTCTGCTCCCAGCCAGGAGCAGCTCCATCAACTAAAGAAATGTGGTTGCCCAGGTCAGGGAGAAGTCCTTCAGAGTTAGTTAACTATCATAGCAAAAAATATTTGCATTTAGCCAATCACCAGCTGGTTGCAGCTGGCCACAAAACCATTCAGTATTATCTGCCCTTAGAATAATGTCTCTAAACAAAGTAGCTGTCATTATCTGTAAATTGACTATTTTAGCATGGCACTTCTTTCATTCTACTCACATATTTTTGTAGGGACAGGGAAGGGGAGAGCACTGACCATGTGCCTGTTTCCCAAAGGTTCCTAAGTGGTCTCCATCCCTCTTACAATCTCCACATTCAAGCTGAGGGATTGAAAAGCATTTGGGGTAAGAGCCTCTTCAGCATTTAGCCCTAAAGATGGTCTTTTTAATAGCCATAAAATCTGCAGGGGGAATAGATGAACGAAAAGGTTTAATGGATGTCTTGCATTTTACTGTGTTCCACAGGGACCAGGTGGTTTTACATCCTGTAGATAGACTTTTGCTGAGGTGGTTAAGAATTTCCATTTCAATCAATGCATAGCTTTTATCAGTGCTCTTCCTGAAACTACATCCATTATATGGGGAAACTAGATTACATAAACTTGATTTCAAGATCTTAAATCATTGTCTGGGAAAGGCACACCTCTGTGAAGCTACACAGATTGTTCTGTAGCATCAGTAATAGACTACCATGTAATCCTCAGTATTGTCTCCTATTGAGAATTTTATTTCACATAAACCACGTTTTATAGACAGGTTGGGACTGGAGGTTGAGGGCAGTTTTGTGCAACATTTCTGTTAGGGAAACTAACACTTTGGTGCTTTTTTTTTGTGTGCAGCTTTGGATTTAAAATCTCCCTAGGGGGGCAGTTTGGAAGGATAGTCATTATTTAATTAGTACTCTTCTCAATTAGCATCTGGAGTTAAAGATCCACAAGTAGGTACATAGCCAAGAAATTCTCAGAAGAATTCCCTACCAGTAACTGAATATGCAGAAGTTCAGAAAATGGCTCATCCTCCCTCACTCCAGCTTCTTCAGAGATTTTCTTCCTTTAAATTAGCAAAACCAAATGCAGAGTAAGCAGGACTGGGTGCTTTCCTCTACTTTGATGCTCAAAGAGTACAACCCAAAGGCAGCTATAAAATCATTTTCTTTTCCAGTTCCTAAACACAACACATGCACACCTAAGAACAGATGCAGGTAACGTCTGCTGTGCAAACAACACTGTGTCATTAACCACACAAGGTCACTATGGTCCTGCTCAGGCATGCATACAGCTGCTCTGGGTATCAGAACCCAGGATCAACAACAGCTGCTCAGAACCCTGGAAAAATCAGGATCTTACGTGCACATTTGGAAGTTGAAGCTCAGGTATCAAGTGAATTATGTGGAGATTTTCACAGCTTCCACAGAAACCACCCTCCCTAGCAGACTGACACACATCTTGTTTAGCCAGCCCACAACTGCTGCCTGATGAAACAGCATACACACAAGGGCAGGCACACAACAACATTTAGTAGGGAGACAGGGGTGGAAAAAACATCCTGCCTGCTACTCATCTGTTACTAGCTGGTTTGAACCATTACTTTAAGGACTCTAAAGGACTCCATTAGCTTAATTCTTTAGAGATTTAGGGCAATACTAAGTCAAATCCCTACACTAATAGTCACTATAGGTCACTTATTCCCTATTGCTTAACAACAAATTCCATTCTTCCTAATAACTGCAGTATAAAGGTTTGCTTCTGGAGGGATGTTTCTACTCACAGGAGAAGAAAGCAGCTCCATATAGGTTACCATACTGTTGGGAGGAGCAATGTAGCTCCAGTCCTACTTCAGCTCACCTCTGGCAAAAACAACTATGCTGGCAATTGCTCCTGCACTACTGAACAAGGAAGGTGCTGGAGTATATAGGAAGCAGTTACCTGGAGAGGGAAGGCAGGGTAGCTCACAGCAGTGCTTCTCATGTCCCTACAGCAGCAAGGGCTTCCACATCCCTGCCTTCCTTCTCAGCATGGAGAATCACAACTTCACCTTCACTTCTTAGATGCCACAAGTCAGCTCTGTGTATAAATACCTTAAGGTAAGACAGCTCAAGGTAAGCACACTAAAATAATTAGTTTTTATATATTAATGTAAATGACTACCCAATCAGACTACAATCTCTAGCTGAAAACCATCTATGGCAGAGCCAAACTCATTGTTACACTGAGAGAAGCCATGACGAAGAATCTTTCTCTGTAGTTTGCAACAAGCCTGAGGAACAAAGTCTTCCAACATCCAGGGAAACATCACTTCCAGCATTCTTAGTAACATGAGTTCATGTCAGTTGTAAGTAATCTCAATTCCTGAGAAAAGAATTCCATTTGCATCATGCTAAAGACAGCAGAAGACCACAGGTATTACTCAAAAAGGCTGGTTCTTTGCCTGCTGAGATGAGTCAATAAGCAACTACCCAGAAAACCAAGGAGAACTGACTGAGTGGGCATACACACTGCAAGCTGTGTTGGCACCACCACGGATCTTCCACCCATTTAGATGTAAATTCAGTATTCCTGGTCCCATACCATGTGCTGCCTAAGGAAATAACGTTAAATGATGAGTGAGCACAAGGAGGCTGGGGAGGAGAGAAAGGGAATGCCAGTTGCACAGCTTTTACACTAATCCTTATCAACCACTCTCAGGGCAGAATACCTGTTCTCTCCTACTTTCTCAGCTGGAGGTAAGGTGCTTTTACTGGAAGTTAGCTGTGGATAAGAGGGAAATAATGATAAGAGAACAAGTAATACAATATGTTAAAGAGCCAGCTGTTAGGGCAACCCAGTCCACTCCCATGCTCTGAAAATGGGAAGTTTTTTCCCCTCCTCAAGCACCCCTCCATGGTAGCCATCTCATTAGCAATGCTGGCACTGGTGTGGGAGGGCAAGCCCCATGGCAGGGGCATGCTTTGTTATTAATGCACCACTTGGCTGCTGATCACAAAACAGAAATGTATTTCATCTGGCTACACATGTAGGTTTTTCTTAAGCTCTCTTCCCATGTACTGGATATTCCTGCAACTAGGGTAGAGTAGAAAAAAAATAGGGTTTTGTGGAAGAAAGAGCTTTTCATTACAGCTATTGTGTTTGGTAGAAACAAACACATCTATGGAAGCCACTATTGCAGGTCTGCACAAAGAGCCTCACACCTAAATACCCAAAGTAAGTTACAGAAGAAAGATTCAGTAGAACTGCTGACATAATGCAACCAGGAGACAGTAATGATTACATTGTTATTCTCACAGAATAAAAACACTAGTGTGCCAAAAATGTACACAATATTTTAGCAATCCCAGTTAAGCAGGATCAGAGATCCCCAAAGATCCTACATTGTAACAGAAGCACACATTTACAAATATAAAATTAAACTAAATAGTTAACTTGCACATGAGAGATGTCACTCAAGCAAGCATAATTCCAGTTTTCTTGCATTCTGGAATTTCTATTTGCTGAGAAAAATCATGTTACCCAGGCCACAATTCCTATTTTTCCCCTCTAATTCCATTCTCATCCACCCACTTGAGTTCCTGACCCTTTTTTTTTTTTTTATTCAATCCATAGAGAAGAGTAGATTTAGACTGGATCTCAGGAAGAAGTTCTTGCCCTTGAGGGTGGTGGATCAGTGGCACAGGCTCCCCAGGGAGGT
>JANHGL010025506.1:79197-108840 GCA_024611195.1 Ceyx melanurus
CTCTGAGCAGCCTGGGCTAGTTGAGGGTGTCCCTGCTCCCTGCAGGGGGCTGCACTAGATGCCCTGTGGAGGTCCCTCCAGCCCTAACCATTCTGTGACTCTATGATGAAGGGTTGTAAGGTTAGAGAGCAGTGTGTCTACACGGACAGGAGCCCGAGTCTCAACTGTCCACTTCTCCATGGCTCTGGACAGATGAGCAGCCTGGTTATCTGGAGCCTAACTGATCCCTTCACAAGAGTACTGGTGAACTAACAACCAGTCACACCTTCCACTTGGACAGTATCAATTACACACCATCCTCAGTCTCAGGGAGAGGCTGAGACCAGAAGGACAGCTCAGTGTGAACCCTGCTGGGCTGGCAGAGTGCTCGCTTTCTGCTCTGCCACCCCGGGACTAGCTTACAAGTGCCTGTGAAACTTGTTCCTTCCCCACCTCCCAGCCTCCCCTAAATCCTTTCAATTCAATCTCAAACTGCAATGATCATTAAAACAACGAGTATGTCTGGCGCAAGTAAACGTGCCTTGACTAGCAACGATTCATTAAGTACCTGGCACTGGATCCATAATATGGGATTCTGACATGGAAAGAAAAGCTTTAGAGCTCATTCAAAAGTACGAGCTTTACATATAAAAGAGTTAAAAGGTACATCTTTGTCTAACCAGTAAAAGAAGATGAAGTCCTTTGTGATGATGTTGATTGTTTCATCCACTACATAAGCTCATTTTCCTATTTAGATACCACCTTTTCCAAATCACAAATAAATTAAGTCAACTTTAGCTAATGTGGTAATGATTTGTAGTGAGTGGCAGAAATTCCCCTGTAATTATGCATGAATTGATGTGTGATTTGCTAATGAGCTTAAGTGAAGAAATCATCATTTTGTGATAAATGCTTTATTTCTTAAAATGCTCATAACACATTTCTAATAGATTTAATCGAGTGCCTCACACTCACATAACATTTACAATTATTAAGTGTGAGCTCTTTTACACTGCTTCACAGCTTTGGCCAATTGCTGTGTGTTCAAATTTAGCATTTATAAATACAGTTATAACAGCCAATATGTTACTTTTGCTCAGAACCACGAGTTATTTCAGTTGGAGGTAATTTACATTCCGTACAAGTTTTGTGCCTCAAAGGCAAAATTCTTTCAGCATTTATTTATGGATGTACACATTAGGAAATGAAATCAAGTGTTTCTACCTTTCAGGACAAACCTAACCTTGTCCTTCAACATGGCATGTGAGGGGCAGCAAACTCCCACTACAGAAACCTTACTGCTGGATTCCCAACTTAAAAGAACTCCCAGAGTACGAGTGCTTCATCTCTCCTTGATCAGTCACCCCCAGTACTTCCAAACCTCCTGGATGAAAATAAGTACAAATTCAACTTGGTAGCAGAGCTGAATTTCTGTGGGAGCTGGGGAGGAAGAAAGCTTTCTAAAATGACCTGAAGGCATCTTATCCTACAGTCTCTTTACTGAGAATTTTAGCTCAGATCTTTCCTTCTAGAGCAAGCTGCTAGAGGGAATGGATGACCTCGGGGAGTCACAGATCTGGAGACTTCTCTGAGCTGTTGCATCCTTAAAGACTGGAAATCAGATACTTCCTACACTGCCACGTGCTCAGGTGCTGCAGTGTCGTTCTCCTGGGTGTATTCCACACCTTAGCAACTTGCTGAAGGAGATCTGGCTGAGCAAAGGGAGCAGCTCTGCTCTTCTTCCTCACACCCTCTTCCCCAGTGCTGCCTTTGAGCCCAGAAGTAAAAGGCCAAAGGGGAAACCTGTCTTGGCATTCCACACCTATGAGAAATTCTTGTTTGATTTCTCACTAAAAATAAAAACCTTGCTTAAAAAGTGTATTAAACTCAGGATGGTGAAGCTGACCAGTTTTAAATGCTGAATCAGTCTTAAATAGTACTGGCAGCAAATCTCAAATGCCATGATTCCTTGCACAATGCTGTCCCTAGATAGAAAAGATCATTCAAAGTCTACCTATTAGCACCTCAAAAGAAAATAAGAGATCTTACAGGTATCAAATACATACATGTGTTTATTTTGATGTGAGGGTGGACTGCAGCCATTGAAATTCAAGTAAACGTGAAGAATATAATCTAAGAATAAACCCATACTGCTATCTGAAGAACAAAAAGAAAGAGGCTTGGAGTAACAGCTTGAGCACCTGAGTTCCCTGGAACACATCATTAATGTATAATTATCACTGAATACATTGATTTTGGTTTGAACTTGGTAACTTATCAGTGAACCCAAGCTCCAGTGATTTACATTCAAAAGGATTTTATTACATGTTCAATTCCCTTAGGATACCCAAAAGACTCATATCACAAGTATATCTTGGCAAAGCTCTCTCCTAAGAACGTTTACATTATAGCTGTTAATAAATCCATCTAGATGATAATCATTCTTCCTATCTCCTCACTTGTTCCCACATGAGGTCAAAAAGGTGAGTGATAGTGACAAACTGAAATCCATTCTTTTCCCTGAGCAGGTTCCATTCCTCCCTGATCCTCACAGCCATCATCATTTTTTTCCCCCTCTCTCTGGTATGAAGTGAAATCACAGGAGAAGTCAGAAACAATGTCTGGATGCCTCTGTCCTGTCAGCCTCTTACTGTCAAATTCCATCCTCCCACAGCCAGAATATGTTTCACAGCCTAATTCAGATCACTTAAACATCCTCCTTCCAATATCCAAACTCCTCCTTATCTTAGTTACACTCCCTGACTGTATTTTTAAAGTCTTTTTGTGGCCAAAGATTAAAAAATAAAATAAAATAATATGGCGATTGAGAAGGTTGGGATTTTTGAAGCAGGAAGATAATGAACATCCATTGGATTACAACAGGAGTTAGGCTGCTATTTGATTTACATTCCTCTGAATATCTCTGGTTTAATACATCAAAGATAAAGTGTGGGAAAGACAGAGAAAAAAGAGTTTTGAAAAATGCAGGAGTAGGAAGTTCTCCTCAGAAGAAGGGCAAGTAACTGTCAGTTTATTAAATGCTCAGGCTTCAGGAAAAACAAACATTCCCTGACTTGCTCTTCTTTAAGGCTGACTGCATAGTCTCCTTAATTCCACTGCTTGCTTACAACAAAATACTAGCTTTCTGGTATAAAAGTTAACAAAGCTTCAACATACGGAATCTCAAATGTCAAAATTTGCATTCTTTTCCTGCAGCTGTGTATGCTGCTCCAACTGGCTCACACTCTAGTGCTACTCACAAAGTCCACCAAAAAGCCAAGCAATAGCTGCTTTGTTTTAGACCCACAGAATCATCTGGGCTGGAAAAGACCCTCTAGGTCATTGAGCCCAACCACTCACCCTGCTCTGCATCTCCACTGAAAGCCATGTCCCCAGGCACTGTGCCTACACAACTCAAGCACAGCCAGCTGTTCAAAATCTCACTTTGCCCCTGCAAATTCTTCTGAGGAAAGTTCTGTGCATTTTTTGTTCCTCCGAGATATTTATTTAATATACAAAAATACATATTGTATTTTCAAGTATGTAAAGGTCAGGAAATTATATTTTTTCAAGTACATTAAACATTCAATATTTCTCAAGTAAATAAAGACCACACACTATCCTTACTCCTTTTATTATACGTGCTAAGCCAGAAGCTCTCTCGTAAAAACATTGTGACTCATTTCTCTATTCAAAAAGGTCCTGCATTTAGAATTCTTTAAATCGTATTTTTCTTCATCTGGTTTCTTATTTTTGATGGGTCTAGCAGTAGTATTTCTAACACCTTGTATCCTACATATGGGATCAGTTATGACATTAGTGACCATTCCATATTTCAGCATAAATAGTACTTTGAAATGCAAAATACTATAAAATGATCAGGAGATTGTAATATTAGCATTATATTTACTCAGTCTAAACTCACATCTGTAGTAAAAAGGAAACATTGCATTCATATGATCTGGATCTCAGATTATTCATCAATAATATTTATTATTTTATATGGCCCTCTACAATTTATGAATGTTATTTGCACTTTGCACCGAGCTGTAGAAATAATGAACAATATAAATTCTGGTTTTTATGTTCCCCTGAAACACTGAATAGTCCAACCTAAGCCATAATACCACTAAAACTCACAAAGAAAAATGCACAATCAGACCATTTTTAAAGAAAGGCTGTTGAGTTACTTTTTCATTAACACGGATTAGTGGTTTAAAATGAAAACAAACTATGCTGTTCCTCCTTTCTATAAACACAGTGGATTCTAAACTGACACACAGCCTGTCAGGCAGCAGGAGACAGCTATATATATTGTTTATTGCTTACCTAATAATGTGGGCTAACTAATTTTGCCCTGTTACTATCCATGTAGCAGCAATAATAGAATAATTGCCAGCAGACAGTAGCAATATTACACATTTCACTCCAGAGACAAAAGGAGGCCACCCCCTCCAGGAGTGATGCAGGTGTCCTGGCACGCACCATTCCTGTGGCCAACACCCACACCACACCACAGCCCACACTCCTCACAGCTTCCACACACACAAAGTGGCTCCTTAGCTACCCAAACCACATCAAGCCTCAAATACCTGTCACAAATAGGACTTCTGTCATCAGCTGTCCATCTGTGGCAGCACATACTCACTTCAACCGTGTAAGAGGGCAGTTGATACTGAAATACAGGAGCAGAAGGGATGGGCAGAATTCGGGCACACTACCCCCAAACTGCTTCCAAGAGTAAGCAGAGACACTCCTGGTGAGTTAGTGGAGACTTCTGAGCTACTGACTTCTGCTCTTGAAGAGCTAGTGGTATTAAATGACCAGTAATTAGTAGGTTTTACCCCCCAAGCACTTGACAAGCTGTGATAGGAGCTATTGGGGCACACTGCAGATTAATGAGCACTCAGAAATGACTCACGGCCTCCGTGTCAGCGCCTGCTGGAGCCACAGTGATGGTGCTAACACAGGGGCCCTGCATCCCAGGAGCCAGTGCCAAGGAATCCTGTTATAAGCCCGGTTACAATGAGAAGATTTCTGTTTGGCCAGACACTCCAGGGGCAGGATGCATGTGATCTCAAGATGCCAGCTCTTCCGTATTAGATGGCATTGTGAAAAGACAATTAATCAAAACCAGTTAAATAATGAAAAAATGGAAATATTTTCCCTAAACTGCTCTCATTTTCCAGTGCACCAGAGCTATAGTCTGCCCTACACAAACCTACATGACTTTGCAATTAAAGTTTTATAGAAAAGGGGGACATATATATATAAGGAAATAAAAATTGTCACACAAAACTCCAAAATTAAAATACTAGAATGGGTGCAGTTCAGTATCAGAAGTGTGGCTTAACTACTTCTTTAAACTTAGTCCTCTTTTAGCCACGTTACTTTCTTTATATAATTCTATGAAATGTTAAATAAATTCAGAATTACAAAGGGAATAACTTCCCTGCCTCATGCAGTGGTAGAAAGAAAGCTGACTGCAGTAACTTCCATTTTCTCACATACAATAAAACCCTTAAGACATTCTTATTAATAATCACTGACAAATTCAAAGAAAAACATAAAACAAAGACCTGACTCAAGTTCTAGGAAGAAGAGGACTTATAGTTGTGGAATTCATCTGGGTATGACACAGGTAATGCAGACAGAAAGCCATTTAAAGTCCTTGCTTCGGGGTTCTGGAGTATAAAATATTCATGGTGTATAATTCTGCATAATTTGTTTAGCTACTGAAGCATAATTCAGTTCCTTGGTTCACAGATACAAAGGAAAAAACCTGCTATTTTAGCAGAACCAAAGGTGTTCTGCTGCTGCTGTGTGTGGTGTATGGCAGCCACAAGCACCCAGACCAGTCCCAGGCAGCACAGACAGCTGGCTGTTGATCCCAAAGCAACAGGTCTGTGTTAGCTGCAGACACTGGCCACCCCAGCCATGCTCTGTGGGAATGCTCAGCCATGCAGCTGAGTGGGGCAGACACTGGCCACCCCAGCCATGCTCTGTGGGAATGCTCAGCCATGCAGCTGAGTCCAGCTCCAGCTGCAGAAAGCATCTCTGCTGCACTCCCCAGCTCCGGGCTGTTTGCATTCTCAGTACACAATGGGAAAATGCAACTCTAGGGAATCCAGACGTGTTGTGGATTGGATATTCCAAGATATTGGTATTTTGGCCTGATTTCCTTGCTATTGAGCTAAGTCTAATATGAAATTAACTCAGCAAGCTCAGAACACAAAGCCACACAAGCCTGAATTTGCAAAATCAACCCCAAATCCAGGCTTGCCCACGACAAATCCACATTCTTTTTCTTTCTGCACCAACATCCTCATGACTGGTTTCAGAAGAACTACATAAAACAAGGACAACTGCTCAGTCCTTTTCTAACCACTCTTGTTTGTTTTCACTTTCACTCATAAAAATAATTGCAATAAAGTGCCAAGAATTCAAGAGCTCACATTTAATACGACGTATAAGACACAGGGCAAAGGGAAAAGTGCAACAAGAAAATGATAATTCTTTTGCTGTGTTATTCTCCTTCTTAAATAGAATTACTTTTTTGTGTTCTACTTACACTCTGTCATCAGCTTTTTAAAACTTTCACTACATGAAATTTTAATAGAATAATTAGAAATAGTTGGGGTTTTTTTCCATAGACAAAAATGTTCCTGAAAAGAATACTGTGAATCAAATTTTGTTATTTATTCCTCCAACTCATACATGTGTGATCCCTTGGAAACACCAAAACACACATACACAGATATAAAGGTATCAGAAGGAATTTTAAGATTTTGGGAGGCTGTTTTTCCATTGCTTTTCATATTTATTGCTACCATATTTTACAACCATCTATAAACTATGATACACTTCATACTTTTAAATACGGCTACATTTCATTTCTTTCTTCTCTATCTCCAAATGCACTTCACAGGGAGTTTGGTCCAAGCAAGAGATTTTGGATACACAGCACTACACCATGCAACTGAAACTGCAAACATGAACACAGCGTGTATCTCAGAGAGGTCTCAGAGGCTAACGAGGAGCTTAGGCTCTCCATTTCTCTCAAAATCTAGACCAAATTAGATTTAGAACTTTCCAGATATCCCATCTTAGTTCTTAGGAAGCTGACATTGAAATACAGCAGCCAGCCAGGGAAGCATTGCTCTGCTCCTGCACTGTGGCCACCAAAGCAAAGAGAGATGATCATTTCCTTAAGTTGTACACCACAATCTGATGCCTGATAAGGAAAAAAATAAAATGACCAGTAATTGCAAGATGTAATGACCTTCCTGGTATACACACAACAGTAAACAGGAAACCATCTTTCAGCCCAACCCCAAATGAGTTTCTGACCTGCAATTGCCAGAGGGAACATAATCTTCTGCAAAATTACTTTCCTATCATCTTTAAAATTCACATAAATTCAGCAAGTACGTACCCTGACGGGAAGACAGAGACTAAACACATACTAGGAATTCCTGAAAACTGCCTATTTTCTTCAAAGGCCTCGACCAGCCAACCAAACTTGCCCAGTCAGTCAGTTCTGCCTTTGCATCTCAAGATCTGGGAGCAAGCATGACCTGGTCCTAGCCAAGCAGGGGCAGCACGTGTTACCTGCTTTTGCCAGCTGTCTGCAAGGAACAGAGTGCTAGTCTATAACATCACAGTTATTTAAAGCCCTGTGGAAAATCAAGTCACTCTGGCTGAGCGTTTCTATACCTCAGGCTATATGAAGACAAGTTAAGTGCTGATTCTGAACTCCACCATTTTGCTTTATTTCACTACGATGGGCAGGCTGGGAGTTACCCAAGACAACGAATGTAGCCATAACCCTTCTTCATGGTAAACATATAATTTCCCCAGTGATCCAGTAAGCAATAACAAAAAGTTATGTGTAGTACATATAGTGTTTATATTCCCCTGGGTTTAATATGGCTCACAGTAAAATTGATTTTCTGGAATCTTGCAATAAACCTCATCAAAGTAAATGAAACCCACACTGGCTTTTTATAAAGTGATTGGATTCAGGGTGATAAATTAACCCTCACCATCAGAGAGACTCCCAGTAATGCACTTGCTCGATTAAACTCCTCCAGACTCCGTTTAGATTTTAATTTTTTTATAGGACTTATTTAATGTTCTCAAAGCTTCCAACTTAATGCTTGCAGAATGGATAGCAGCTGAAAACTGTACTTTTTCTTCTTAGACTAAACAGATCAACCAGATTTGTATTTGCTGAGCACTTGCTTGACACTTTTATCTAACCTATAGAAAAACCACACTGCTATTCATATCCAGCAGGAGTGAGAAGGAGGAAAAAAAAATACTTTCTGCTTACTAAGACTTCCTTAATCAAACACCAGGAACTAAGAAAAACGTAGTAATTCTAAATTTCTGTACACATGAAATCACCATTTGTAAGAGATGCTAGAGCAAAATCTGGTGGGTATCCTGCAAAAACCTTGGAGAAAGTGCAGCTCACAACAGGCTTTCCTGCAACAGCCATTCCCCACAGGTGATTCCCCCCTGAAATGACCACCTGAGACTTGCCCAGGTAGATTATTAGATTATTACCAATTATTTTCCATTCTTTGGACATTCTTTTTTTTTTTTTTTTTTCCCACTGTTCAGCTCCCATTTCAGCAGGAGGCAAAATGTGTGAAAAAACCCCAACAAATTCCAGGTATCCTTCCCTAATGTTCCTCAACAGCCTTTAGTGACTTTCTTAGATACAAAAGTGTATGCTAGCTAGTCACAGCTACCATGCAATACATGTGAATACTACTTTTGTTGCTATATTTATTCCCGGTTAAATGAAAAAATTATTCATTTAACCAGGAGTAAAACTGAGATTTTTTTTTTTTTCTCATTTCCCAGCCTGTCTAGGGAAAACAGGCTGCAGTAAACAATCATGCCCTATTTTATTCCTACTTAAATGAATTATCATAATAATAATTACTAGCAAAAACATCTGGTTTCTGCTCAGCACAGACGGCAAATTCTTTGACACATTGCTTGCATTTCCCCTTCTTAGTCTCCAGGCTGAGGGTCTTGGGCTTTTTTTAGACCAGTGTACATGCCAACCTCACAGCATGCCTGATGGTGCAGATTTATGGAGACACTGCTGAAGCCCATAAAATGATTCCTCTCTTTCTTTTCTGCCTCTGGAAAATTGTGCCTTTGTAATAATATCTTCTCTTTAGAGCACTTCCTTGCTTCTTATACAGATGACATTTGCATGTAAACAAGTTCTTGCTGGCTTTTTTCACTACAGGAAAAACAATGTTCCCTTCAACATCATCTTGGTCTGTTATTGTAGAATGATCTTAAAGACACTATTTAAGGTTTCAAATTAGAAAATGGGGCTAACCAGCAAAGGCAATTTAACTTGCAAGCTAATTAATATTCCCACTGTAACAGAAGATTGTTATTTTGTGGAAAAGAGAAAGAAGAATTATCAATCAGCTCATTTATCATGTGAGCCTTTGAACAGAACTGAAACTCAAGTACATTAACAGTAGCAGCTTTTGCATTTCCATAACATCTTTTATCAGAGGATCTGCACTAGTTGCTTGGGTTGCTCTGCCCACACTGAACAGCCCTGGAATGGAAAGGAGAGCTCAAGCTCAGCAGCAGCCACAGCCCAAGCAGCCCAGAAGTACTGAGGAGGAGGAGGAGGACATGAAGTCAGGTGCTGTTCCCTGTCATGATCTATGCCCATTTTTCTCTCAAGGTACAATGGGATGTAAGGCCCCTGAGAATCTCACTGGGTTTTAAGGGGTGATGTGTATGAAGAAGCCTAGTCACCAGAAACCACCAGACAAGAAAGGTCTTACCATATCACTTTAGAGCCACGAGGTTTAAAGGCCAAGTCTCTTATCTCTGGGGGGCCATTTGGCATCTCTAGCCACCAGTGCTATGCAAAGCTCCTTGAAAGCAGCAGGCAGCTCTTGGTGGAGGGCAGGCATTTACTTTCACAGTGCAGCTGCAGCCCACCTTGTTATGAACAAACCCTGCACAGCCTTTCCCAAGAGTCTATCTGAAAGTCTCCGGCATTGCACCTTTGTGTAACTGGCCACATTTCTCACTTTTCATCCTCTTTGACCCCCTTTCCCAAGCAGAGCAGGGGGACAGGATCCCCACTGCCCACCTATGGCCCCCTCTGAGCACACAGCAATGGGGAGGGCACACAAATCACTTTGCACTTAGTGTGGTAAAAGGCCCTCACTCTGCCTCATGGCTGTCTCAGGGTGGCTCTGCACTTGCTCCTGTGTCTGTATTGGTGGACAGCATGCATCAACTGCCAAGCAGCCTGAGCTTCCTCAGCACTGCAAGACTATGTCAGGTCACCCCAACTTCACTTCCTTGCCAGACTGACCCTACGCCAGAAACATTTTCCAGAGCTTGGCTTGCAAACAGCTTATTAATATCAAGCAATTTTGGATCCCAAAGTGTTTGAAAAAGTAAACAGTCTCATTTCAAAAATGGAAACCAGAAGCACTGAGACATTCAGTAACAAATACAGAGCCAGGAAGAGTTCTGGGGTTGGGACTTTGCTGTCTGACCACTCCTGAAAGAGTCCCCCTTTCAGTTCATACAGACCACTGGTTTGCTCACTTATTCTTGATGTGCTCAGTGATGTAAATATTTGGTGTGTCTTCACAGGGATCAGAGTTAGAAGGCTCTGCCCCACCAGACTGTGTGGTCTCAATCCCAGGGTATGGTTTAGCTTTATACAAACCAGCATCACAGAATGCCTTTGATTGGAAGAGACCTTCAAGATCATCCAGTCCAAACCCAACACTGCAAACTCACCACTGAGCCATGTCCCTGAGCACCAGGTCCACACACCAGTTAAATGCCTCCGGGGATGGCAACATCAGCACCACCCTGGGCAGAGCATTCAGTGTTTGAGAACCTGTTCAGTGAAGAAGTGTTTCCTAATACCCAGCATGAACCTCCCCTGGTGCAGCTTGCAGCCATTCCCTCTGCTCCTGTCACACGTCACCAGGGAGCAGAGTCTGTCCTCTCCTCACTCCAACCTCCTGTCAGGTAGCTGTAGAGAGTGATAAGGTCTCCCCTGAGTCTCCTCTTCTCCAGACTAAACAGCCCCAGCTCCCTCAGCCACTCCTCACAGAACTTGTGCTCCAGGCCCTTCACCAACCTCCTTGCCCTTTTCTGAACACTCTCCAGCACTTCTGTGTCCTTATAGTGAGGGGCCCAGAACCGAATGCAAAGTTCAAGGTGTGGCCTCCACAGGGACAAGTACAGGGGGACAATCACCTCCCTATTCCTGCTGGCCACGGTGTTTCTAACACCAGCCAGGATGCCACTGGCCTCCTTGGCCACCTGCCTGCTCCACTGACTCGTAGTCAGCTCCTGATCAACACCCCAGGGCCTTTCCCAACCTGCATCTTTCCAGCCACACAGCCCCAGGTCAGCAGCTTGCCTGGGGTTGTTATGGCCCAAGTGCAGGACTGACACAATCAGTATCATCTCTTCTGTGTCCCTGTTTGAATCATAGATGGGTCACCTTTCTTTCATCCAAATTTATCTCAGCTGCCTAAGAAATGGAAGATTTTAAAATTAATCATTATAAGCTCAAGTTCATAAAATCACTCTTACATGAAAGCAGCAATTAAAATCAAGCATGTATTCACTTAATAATAAAAGGCCTATACTAACACAAGGGTCAATATGTTTAAATGCTTTCAGCAAATGACTATAAATCTTCTTATAACATTTTACATTCTTAATGTCTTCTTTATAACGTCTTTGTGAACTTTCAAGGTTATTTCCTTGTCACTTTTTCAAATTTTTTATCATTCAAAAGTTATCTTCTTCTTGACATTAAACATAAAAGAAACAACCCAAACCCCTCCAAATACAACACAAAACCTTGTCAGAATTCTACTGCATAAGAGCATTTTTTAATCACATGAAGGAACTATGAGAGAACTCTCAGCCATCATTTCTAGCACTACACAGACTAGAATATATTTACAGCTTCTAATATGTGACCAAGAAAATAAGTTCTTGTGACTTGATAAGAATCTTTACCTAGAGAGTAACCTGGACTCCTGTGTATGAGTCAGCTAATTGACATCTAAATGAAATTTTGCATTAATAGAATGAATACAACAAGATTTTTCTATAAAAGGTTATGCAGAGTATATAAAAATTGAAACTTTCTGAGCTATGATTAATTTGGTTATATTTTGTTTTAGGACCTTAACCTGCAAACCACACTAATACAAATGACCTCATGTATTCAACTGCTTGCACAAGTGAAGGCTGTGGGATGAAATTGTCTGAGAAGAAGAGCAAATAAAAATAGTCTTTATGAGTCTAAAAGTGGAATAAATCAGAGACAAAAGAAGGTTCAGAGGGAAACAACCTAGGGCTTATACTTTCTAGAATCTACCTCAGAGTACCTTCACTTTGAGAAAATATTAAAAACCCACCTTATTTTTTAATTGCTGCTATGGAATATATCCATTTTCCTAGGTGGCCTTTCACACAGCCAAGGCAAATAGTCCTCTATTGAGTGGTTTGATTATTCCACAGTGTTTCACTGTTACAGTTTCAGTGGCAGTGATTTAAAAAAAAAGAAGTTGTCATTTTCTAGCTTCCCTAAACACCTCAAAAATCCATTTCAGGGCCTAAGCTTTGGGGCCAAAACCTCCGTGTAGGCAGATCTGCCCATAACTCCCACAACACCAGCCATGTCAGAGCATATTCATCAGTGCTCAGGGCTGGCATCCTGGGCCACTCACCATCCCACTCCAGTGCATGTGAAAAAGTGCTGCCCCACAGCAGTCTGCCCTCTCCACAGCAGGGTGTTCCTACAAGCAAATGTTCACTGAGATTGACAGGAGGAGACAGAAGGAAATCAGTGAAGACAACAGCTCCACTGTAAGATGACCAAAGCCCAGCCCAGCCAAGAAAAAAATGACTGTGATTCTAACTGCTTGTCTGTGAATAACAATTCTTGAACCTCCACATTTTCTACTAATGAGCTTTTGTACACAGAGCATTTTCTTCCACAGTGGCATCACCGGAAAACTCAGCACTGCTGAAAAACAAATTGTTTCTATTTATAAGCGTAAGCATTGATTTAAGAGCCTATTTTAAGCATCTGAGTCTGAAAAGATTTCCATTTTCTCCATAA
This sequence comes from Ceyx melanurus, assembly GCA_024611195.1. Classification (NCBI taxonomy): domain Eukaryota; kingdom Metazoa; phylum Chordata; class Aves; order Coraciiformes; family Alcedinidae; genus Ceyx; species Ceyx melanurus. The sequence goes on from JANHGL010025506.1 coordinate 92,345, forward strand.
GAAAGGAGTGTGGGCAGCATTAGTGCAGTCAAAACACACAGCTTCAGTAGTCACATGAGCCCCAGTGTCCAGATGCCCACTTACCCTCTGTCTTCCCCCTCACTCAGAACTTCCTTCAGTGTCTAGATTGATGTGAAACACTCAACGTTCACCATGAGAGACCAGAACAGAAAGGTCAGGAGGCTGGCAGCGGAGCAACCTCCTCACACACAGTGGTGAGCCAGGCTGAGCTCAGGGGTTTCACTGTCTCTATAGTCAGACATGGGCTGACCCTTCCCTTAAAGCTCAGGTGTCCCAGGTACATAGGAAGGAAAGGATCTGACAACTCCATGAGGAGCTGGGTTACCAAGGAAAGAATGTTTGTTTCAGGTCCAATGCCTGGAGGTAGTTAAGGTGATAGCCCTGAAGGCCAAGAGCAGAGTCTGTAAGAGGCCTTGGACAGGGAACATCCCATGAGGAAATCAAGTGCAACACCTGGGGAAGAGCTGTGCAAGTGGAAAATCAAGCATACGCATTGTTAAATGCAGGAGAGCTTGGAATTATTGGAGACAGCAATACACAAAGTGGGGCCTGTGAGATAACAGCAGTGTTGGTGTGGGTGAAGTGGTGATGTCAGCACAGCTGGCTGGCTAACAGAGCAATGCACATCTAACTGGGCTCTACCACAGGAAGGTTTCTCAGACTAGAGGAGATGGGCTGAAGGTGACTGCAAATTCACTGGGAAGTGAAGGGAACATCTTTTTTACAACAATAGTAACAGACTTGGGATAAGAGTTGCCCAGTGGAAAAAAAAAAGTCCCCAATGCTCAGGCAGTGGTGAGACACAGAGCTGCCTGCAGCAGGGCCTTTGGTGGCACGGGGACAGCAGCAGGAGCCCAGAGCTGCAATGCAGAGTCACCACTGTCAGGAAAACCATGCCCATGTTGCTAGCAAATCCCAGCAGCACAGTTCTGAACTCCAGCAGCACTGCTGAGCACCCAGGGCTGCATCAGGGGCTGCTTCTTACCAACCAAGTGGCTACAGAAGCATTCATCACACTGAAGAATATTTGTATTCATTAGGAACCTTCTATTATCACTAGGTAACACACACAGGCTCAAAAGGGTCTCCTCCTGATGTGCCTACAATTCTGAACAAGGTTTTTACTGATGATATAAAAGCATGGCCTCATTGTTCAAAGCACGGCTCCTTCTTGGGATTCTCCCATTCCTTTGAAGAGAGCTGGTGGTACAAAAGGCCAAGAAAATGCATTTAGGTATCTTGCCATTAGAGGTCTAGGTGGGAGAACAGTATTGGCTCATCAAGAAATGCAAAGGTTGTCAAATCTGCTGAATTAGTGTTTGAAATTAGTTGTAAGGATAATTCTAAACACAATTTGCCAGTTACTTTGCTAGAAGTCTGCCTGATTACTTTATCTCCTAAGGGAAGGCATCTATCTATACTTGAAACACGTGACATACTAACTTGGAATTACAAAATGTCTTTAAACAGATATATGAAACACAATTTTCCTCCTCCTTGCAATTGCTTTGACAGAGATTGCAGCAACTTTACTGCCCACATCAGGGGCTGTGGCATTAACTCCTCTCCAAAGTTCTTTCCTCCATCCATAATTTCAGAAGCTCCAGACCTTTTGCTCCAGGTAAGCTAATGAACTAGCTATCAGATTGCCCTGTTTGACATTCATTGTCCCAACTCATCACCCAATAAATCCTTCTTTAGACCTGAATTTCTGGTTATCTTGGAAAAAAACCCCTTTATCTTGCCCATGCCCTTGCCCATGCCTCATTTCCTTCAGCACTAATCTCTACTTCATTGTTTTTTCCTCCTCTTACCCCTTATTCCTCTGCCCCCAGAGAGTACCTGATGCTCCCCACATCCAGACTCTCCTGCCTGGGCAAATTTTCCTACAATAACTTTCCCAGACCCATCATATAATCCTAACCCTTCAAAGCTCAGTTTATCATTTTCACTGAACCTGCCTCATTCCCAGCTACACAAATCAAATGTCTACATCCTCTTCTTTCCTTGCAGATTTTCTTTCTGTCAAAGGTCTTCATCTCCTGACACTACATAGAAGCTCTTTAGTGGAGAGTTACAAAGGTTGAGTTGAGGGTTAACTAAGTGGCTGTGACTCCTGTCCTAAATTCAAACACTCAAAGGTAACCATGCCCAGCCTGGTGCAGCACAGCCTAGCAAACACTGAGATCAGGCTGTGCCCTGAACAGAAAACATTTCCACATTGCTCTTGATTATGCCAGGCACAGAGAGAGGGTAACAACAAACAATATCTCATACCAAAAGATTCATTATAATGTCAAAAGAGATGGCATCTCTGGGATAATGGATGTGTTAGTGTGGCACATCCTGCTACACAGAGGAGGTGGGTTTCCAGTGCTCAGATGCAAGAGGCCTTCTGCACTTTTAATAAACTGACCAGTATACAGATCATGTTGTTCTTTGTTGGTTTGGTTGGTTTGTTTTTTTTCTTTTCACTGTGGGATTATAAACTAGAGTCTCTGAGAACAGCTCCTGGGCTGTAGTGTCCCTTGTCTGTCCTCTGAACCTGTCACTGGATTCATCTGCATCTGCTGGAACACACTCAGGATGTCACAGGATCAGGCCTATGCAAAAATAGACACAAATCCTGCCCCTACCTGAATCTCCTGACTCACTTTATCAAACCCACAGCCATGTGGTTCCAGGTGAAGAAGCAGAAATACTCGTTTTCTTATTAATTTTCCTATTTCAGAAAGTGTGAAAGACTGAAGATTGCAACTTATCTGCAGATGAGGGGAAGGAAGCAGAGAGTAGCAGGATAACGTACTAATGAAGTCGCAATAGTTATCTATTTTTTTTGCCAATTGTTGCTAAAATAACAGACAGTGATGATTATAAAATATAAAGTTCAGAGCAAACTTGCCTAGGTAACCAAGTTAAAAACTTTCTCTTCCCCACAAACTTTATGCAGCAATCAGCAAAACCCAAAGTGCATAACACAATGGGAAAATGCAAGAAAACAAATCTTTTTTTTTTCCCCTAAGTCAACAAATTTTCTGAGCCCAAATAAAGCTCTTGGCTTGCTTTCAAATCTTCACAGCTAATCAATAGTTTAGTTATACGATGAAAAATGATGTATCCATATTCTTCACAACTGACATTTGCTTAACTGTCTCCAAGGTCGCATTGATTGCCAGTTTTCCAGTTTACTCAACTTCTGTTTTGAGCCAAATAATATGATCTTTGTTTCATTAATATTTAATAGTAATTTAGATTGTACCGGATGATCTTAAAGCTCATTTAAATCAGCTTGAAGATAATATTAAGCTTTCTTCTAGTATAATCTATTACCATAAATGATTGTGTCATCTACATATAAATGGTGAGTTGAATATGATAATGAAGAGCAAAGATTATCAATATAGAATGACAAATGCATCTGACTTAAAATAAATCCTTTAGAGACCCACTTATTCTGTTTTCAGTGATAAAAGATGCATTATTCCACTTCAAGTATTCTACAGAAAACATTATATCTCATGATCCAAATCCTTTATATTTAAATCCCATGTGAAACAAGAAAAGAAAAATTTCAAATTGTAGAACTCTTCAAGTGTGGTGAGTGTATAGATTGTAATTTTTTTTGTGCAACAGACCTTGATTAATTATTGGGTTTTTTTTTAAGAGTGATTATATTGTTGAGCATGCTTTTATTTAGACCAGGTTTAGCTTGTATTTGTTTTTCATTGGTCATTTAAATGAGTTAATTTCAATTGTTGCTAAATGTCATGCCCATTGAGGAGAAGTACCTGACTACAGCTAATGGTGTGACATTCAGATCTGTTTCCACTATCAAAATGATAGCTTGGAGGGCTGAAAGGAAACCCTGCTTGGCAATAAGACTGCATTTAAAAGAATTAAATTGTCACATTTTCTAGGATTATGGGCTTAATTAAAGCCAGTGGACAATTTTAGGGACAAAGGAAACAAATGTAGAAGTGAGAAATACTAATAAGTACATTAGAAATAGTTAAAAGCAGGTGATGAGTGCATTGATGGGCAGATACTGTCCAAGCAAATGCTGTAAAGCAGCCCCACACAGTGCTGTGGAAAGCAGCCAGGTGACAGAGCTATTGGAACTGAACTGGGAGAGCACATACACCAGACACACATTTTTTGCTTTCCATTACAAATCTTTCCACTCCAAATTTCATATGTTCTGATGTTAGAGACCTTAAAATTTCACATATCCAAATTAACCGTTTAGCTTGGGTGCAGGTACAAATGGGACAAGGTTACTCTGGCCTTCTAAGATCTCAGCTCAGAATGTGGCAGCATTTGGTCTGGTAGATTCATCTGCTATAAAGAACTGCTCACAAATACATCTGGAGCAGAAATGGGAGCTTTTTTTCTTTATTAATTCTTTATTCAAAATGAAATTCTAGAAAAGCCTCGTAAATGTGATCATGGGAGCAAGAAATGCAGGAAGCAATACATACCTATAGGAAGGATTGTAAACTAAATTAAAAGATTTCCTAGTACCAGGAAATTAATGCTGTGGTCTGCTTCCTAGGGTATCCAGCCCTCAAACATATGCAAAGTGTTTTTAGCACCAACTGGATTGCTGGGCATCTGTACCACACTTTTATTAATTTAAGGTTCAAGAGGCCAACTTGTGTGGACCAGAAAGGAATTTTCCTTCCTTAGTCTGTCATTTGGCTTCTGGAAATGGGATGACACCAAGCCCAGGATGTAAACAGAATACAGTTGTGTCCCTGGTGACGTAAAATTCTCAGATGTGTGGTGTCCTGCTCACACACACAGGATTAAGCCATTCATCAGATTTAGGATCAAGAGGACATCTGTCCTCCAAGTCAGATTAGCAGGGATCAGAGGGGTTTTATTTGCCCCAACTGTCATCTGGGGCATGATCAGCTTCTTGGGATCACACAGGAGTTAATTTTATAACTGTTTTGCTAGTACACAGAAGACTGGCAATATCCTCCATCCCTTTCCTCTGTTGTGCAGCATGTTACAAGTGCAGCTTTTAGACTTGGATTCCAACTTTAAATATCTCCTAAGTGTTGAGAATGATGATGCCTGGTGGCATAGGATAAGCTATGGATTCTTCTGAACTAGTATCCACTGTAGAGTTTTCTGCCACAGCAAACAAGAGAGGATTCAGCGGCCCAGACACTGCCTGCTGGTCCTGCATTCCTACTCATCTCACATAAGCAGCTCACGTGCAGTGCTCATACAGACCCTTTGTCTCACCAGGTCACACTGGGATCTCTAAGGCCCTATCATGTGCTCTGCATTTGGTTCCCAAAACCTATAGAAAAATAACATTTACCAGTTTGTCAGCTCTATGAGGTTACACTGGTGTCCATAAGAATGAGGGCTGACAGTGGTCCATAGGTTCTGAGCTTGGGAAGCACCAGTACTCATGGTTTCCACCTTGGTCAGAGAGATGCTGCTCGTAAGGAGTAGCTCCATGTGTGCTCCACAGACACACTTGTACAGCCTCAGCCTTCTCCCCAAAGTCTCCCTGGGATGTTGTGACACCTCTATTAATGTGGTACAGGTATCTCAGCCTTTAATCCAGTGGCTTTACTTCAGGACAGGTGTCAGACTCCTTCCACAGGCTCTGTACCACATCTACCAGCCTATTTCTCGGTGACTGAATCTGCTTCTGGTGACAAGTAAATTCATAAGGATAAGGCCAAGAACCAAAGAATTAACTGCCAATAAATTAATTATGTTATTCAGTAGTTATTAAAATCCTAGATGCACTCATATTAAATAGGAGCTCAGCAGAGTGGGCTAGCATGACATAAGCACACTCGATGTCAGTGTCACACACACACACACACACACACACACACACACACAGAGCAGCATTCTGGAGAAATCAGATTTCATCCCCAAGGTTGCTAAACACTCATCATTCCTCCTCAGCACCACGAACGAATCTGAAGAGATCCTGGATGTGTTTATCTGTTTCTGAGATCTCAAAGCACTTCTGTGAATGATCAGTGAGTCCATGCTACTGAAGTGAGTTGCAAACCTGTGCTCAGTGCCTTGCCAGAGCTGGGTGTGTATGGCAGAGCTGAGTGTGCCACACTACGAGGTGTTGGAGAACCCCTCGTGTTAAACCACATTGATCTGCAGAGTTTCTGAGCAGTGCTATTAGCCCTTGGTGAGCTGCTGGTTTATGCCTGCTGTTTTTAACATGTACAGGACTCACACCACCTCATAAATCAGCCCCTACAGGAAAATTTCCCACATACATGAATAATATTATTTACATGTCAACAGGAACATTATTGTACAATAGATATAATAGCATGGTCATAGACAGCTTTTCTTCTTCATAGAGGAGAAAACCAAAATGGTACACACTCCAATGTAGAGGGATGGTTTCTGAGTCCATCTTACATTTTATGTACCAATTATTTTTCATTAAAGATTCAAATGCAGCTCAGCTTCAACTGCAGGACAGCAGTGTGAAAACTACAAATCTTTACGGAGGTATTTTTATAAAGTAGAGCTATTTATTATTTGGCTTAGATTTAGCACTAGTGATTGATTTTTAGTCTTCTTTAGCATTTGGAATTGCAGCACTATGCTTAATTCAGCTTGTTCCTTTAAGAATCAGCTAGGACACTGATAACTTAGAGGAAAAGTCACCAAAACTCAACAATTACAATTTGCTCAAGCTCACCATGTAAAAGATTTTGATGGTATAAGCTGCAGAAAGGTCAAGCCTTTAACTAATAAATTTATCTTTCAAATAAAGAAAAAACCTACTGGCTGCTGAAATTAAAATATTAGTTCTTGAAAGGAAAAGACAATCAAGTAAGAGCTTTGGGTTTTTTGGTAGGTTTCAAGTTCAAATGCAGGTAGACACTAAAATAGTTACCTCATGGATATCTACTGTCCCCCTTTAGTTTAGGGAGGTTGGCCTAATTAGTTCAGTGGGCCTCACCTCCAACTCACTACAGTCCCGTGCAGTGGATGTGAAGGCAAAACACACATGTTCTAATGAGAATGAAAGGCAGTTGGAGAGGGTGAGGAGGGAAATCGCTTTAGTGTCCCTGGGCTTCCTTTCCTAGTCTTCTGCAATACTTCAGGAATGAGAAGATGAACAAATGTATTTTATTTCTGCATATGAGATTTCTATCAGATAGGTAATGAGAAAAGAACAACTTTTCTACCTGCCACATCACATCCAAGCATGAGAGAAGGATGATTTTAGCAGTGGTGTTTCCTGTAGCTCAGAAAACTATGCAAAGAAATCAAGGAGGTCAGAGAAAATAGGATTGCATTAATCAAGGTGAGTGAAGAAAAAGGCTGGAACAAGAGCTGCAGCTCTCTGGGCAGATGAAAAAGCCTGATTATCAGGGCAGTGGGCTAGAGCCACATTAAGATTTAGAAGGAGTCTATATGGCCAGGACAGGAATATGAAAGAGCTGGAGGCGATTTGCAGGCTACAAAGGCTTCAGTGACAAAAGGTTAAGGATACTGGGACAGTCTATTAATCTGCCCATCAATGTACCCAGCTTCTACTTGATGCTCTGAATGCATTTGGTATTTTGATACTCAGCAAGCCACTGTGGATTAGAACTTCCTCAGGATGGAAAGTCTGACTGTGGTGGAGAGGGCAAAACCAGTCCATCAGCTGCAAAGGGCCCTACTGTGACAGGCAGCAGGTGATGACCAGCTTTAACCACCCACCTCTGCTGCCCACCTGCCAGCACTCTCCTGCAGAGTCAGAACCCACAGCATTTCAGAAGAAGAAGATAAACATGTTTGTTTAAAAGAAAGTCTGTATGACAAAGGACTTGGCACCTGTAGGGGTTGTTGGCAAAGGGGGATAGAAGCAGGACATTCTGCCCTCTCTGGAAACACCATCCAGAGCTCAGAAGACCTTCAAGAATGGGAAGGATTTCAAGGGAGGGAATTTTGTTCAGGTGAGTGTCAGTCATACATCAGCAATTCCCACACCTTCTCCCTGAGCCAGGCATTGGAGGCAGCTGAGGCAAGCAGAAGAGAAAGCAGCCAGCCATCAGTCCCAGAAGAGTGAAACTAGAGATGGTGCCTGGATGCTGCCAAAACTCACTTGTAGTTTCGAAGCAGAGAGGTTCAGCTGGAACTGGGCCTCATGCAGCCGAGAGAGAAAAAGTGACAAAGGAATAGGGCAAAAGCCCCTACACATTTTCAGATTGCTCTTCCTGCTAAAAAACAAGGGTTTATCTCATAAAACAGTGACATGAAAGAAAGGCTGTAAGTGGCTGCTAAATGAAATGCAGATATCACTGCAAGAAAGCAAAACCTGTTCTTAGGTCTCCATTGGCTTACTCTATTTCAAATGGCCTAAAACAGGTGGCAGAGGCTGGGTGCATTTTGTACCTTGCAACAGCTGTGAACAGGGCACTGCTGAAATTTTAAAGAGACATTAGTCGTCACAACTGTCTCACATGACTAAAAGCAGCTCCAGAATTCAAAATATTTCCTTGTTCTGAAGTTAATTTGGGCCACTGTGATAATTCATTCTGCAATTTAATACTGAAAGGCCTTGAGAGACAGATAGATAAAGAAAGGGGATTATGAACCTACAGCATTTTTCACATGTTGATAGGTTTTTACATGATATTAGCACAATACCATGTCAAGTGGCTTTTCAGTAATTGTATTACAGGTTTTAGGGGCCAGTTCTTCATCAACTACTTGGTGTAGTTCTGCTGACTTTAGCTATGGTGATTTACATCAGCTGACAGCCTCTCTATACACAACCTATGTGGTTCTGTATTTACAGCTTCATTCAAAACAAATTACAATGACCAAAAATGTCTGTTAAAGCTAGACTTCCAAAGTAGAAGCCAAAGCCTAGTAACACTAGGTTAGAGAGTCTAGAAGTACAGCTTTTCCTAAATAAACAATCAAGACAATCAGGGGACCACAAAGGGAGAAAGTGGTTGCGAGAATGAATGACATAAGTAGTGAGTGTCTATGTTCCTCATAGAAACATATCTTTTTATGCAACTTGAATATAAATATATAGCTTTTCATAGCTAAATATGAAGGCTACCCAGAGACATGCCCCAGTTCATTGTAATGCTCAGGAAGCAATGCAGCATAGATGGTTTCTTTGGGAAGACCATACATACCCACTATAGTCACTCTCCTCTTTGTCTGTATGAAGCTCTCCCAAGTGCAAGGAGCCAGAAAGCCAAGAGCCTGGGGATGTTGTCTGCTTGCTTGCCTTTTTTTTTTTTCTTTTTTAAATAAATGTTTTAAAGCTGTTTTTCATTACTGGCAATGAAATGGTAATAATCGATACTTACTTACAGGAATATATAACACACTTTATCTGCCTTCTAAATTATAAGTAAGTCTGGGCAATAGTCCTAGTACCCATTAATGTTAAATATAACGACTGTTTTCAGAGAATAAATATCCTACAACTTGATGGATGTTATACATTTATTATATTGTGCGTATATAAGACACATCATATCATGTTTTGTGTATAAAAGATCAATGGATGCTTCTATTTTAAAGATCATTTTGAAGGTGATTATAATTTATATTTTAATTAAATCCACCTTAAGTTGGAAATGTTTATCCTCTGCCCAGAAATCAATCTCTCAAAAAAAATTTCTGTGGGTTCAAGATTTGCTTCTGCCACCATTTATTTTCCTACTTCAACCTAATATTAAAATAAATAGAATTTTAAAAGCCCTATGGGCAAAAATAGATGTACAGATGCATCAAAAATTTTGTATACATAGCTCCCATCTGTACATACATTTATTATTTCTTCATTTATACAACATTTTTGCCTTTCAAAAAGATATAACTTTTCCTCACAAAAATAAGAGTGAAAAGTAAAAGGCAGCTCTGAACTGCAGTCCTGTCAGCTGTAGCACACTGACATCCAGGCAGGGAATTGGTGGCCAGGATATTGAACAAGAAAAGCCAAAACTGTGGCCACATGGTCTTCATGAAACTCTCCTACCTTTGAAGCACACTCCCTGAAATCAGGAGAAAAGCAGAGTGTGGTCATAGTCTCACCAAGGGGAAGACCTGCCACAAAAGTGGGAGGAAATACTACCAGGGGCACTTTCAGTTTGCAGCAGCAGCAGCAGGATGGTGCTAACAGCAGAGAATAGACTGTTTTGATCCCATCCACTTCGACTTTATTTTCCATTTGTTGCAGTTAACAAGCCACTAGAAGAGTCCTGATGTGCACATGGCCTTCAGCAGCAGTAGCTGCCCCTTTTCCAGCCTCAACTGATAAGTTCCATGAGCACTGTGGCAAAACAGGGCTAATGGCAGCACCAGTGAAATGACACTTTAAAGTACCTTGGTGATTTACTGCTTGGACTTGGACCTCAAGGCTCCTCCCTTTTGTTTGCTTTTCTTCAAAGTACTTCTGCTGCATTTCATTTGTGTGTTTATGCTAAACCAATAAAACATCAGAGTGCAGAAATTCCATCAGGAACCTGGAACAGGAGGCTGGAGCCAGGAGGGGACAGCCTCTGCTCCCTGGTGACGTGTGACAGCAGCAAGCTGCACCAGGAGAGCTTTAGGCTGGATATGAGGAAATATTTCACTGAAATGCATTTAAGTGGTGTGTGGACCTGGTGCTCAGGGACATGGTTTAGTGGTGAGCTTGCAGTGTTGGGTCAAAGGCTGGACTGGATGATGATAGCTATGAATAACCTCCAATATTTTATCACTAGCACCCCATCAGCTTTGCACCAGCCTACCACTCCAAAAATCTTGATGGTATACAGACATGCAGGAATTCCACATCCTAGCACTGAATTCCACATCAGCTCTTGCTTACAGGCCATTGGCTCAGCACTCTGCTTTGGGTTGCAGTTGCAGAGAACAGCTTCCCAGACATCCAGCCTGTCCCTGTGGAGGAAGGGACTCCCCTCTCCTACACGCTGCCTGCAACAAGAACTTCAGCACAGCAGGGTGCTCTGGGAGGCACTCTGGCATCAGAACACACTCATGGACCTCATGGAGTGCCCATTCCTTCAATGCATTACATATATATATATATATATATATATATGCACACTGCAGGGCATTGGACTAGAGGACCTTTGGAGGTCCCTCCCAACCCAAGGCATTCTGTGATTCTATGCTACTGAGAAATGAGTCACACAGAGCTCTTCTTGTACCAGCAACAAAGAGCTGTCAAGGGCAGTTTCTTGAGCCTACAGCTTTTTTCCAGTACACCCAGAGGACACTGAGACCCATAAATGCTGAAAGCTACCTAGCTCCCCTAAGATGTGGATGAACATCTTGAACTTTCAGAACCTTTGTGTCTCGGTTCTTCTACCTTCATCCCCATTTTGTGACTATTTCTGCAACTCACAGGAGTGTGAAAATCAAAACTGCAAGGTATCCTACTTACCAGGTAACAGGGATAATAAACATCCTATAGATTACTGTTTGAAAAAGTAATCTTGGCAAATAAAATGTTTTGTTGTAGCACTTCCTGACTGCTCAAAACGACACATTTGCTAAAAAAAAAAATGTAAAATTATAAAGGTCAAGAAACCTGAAGTTTTAACAGTGCTGATAACATTTACTGCACCTTTCTATTACCCTAGCTGGGTAGCCCCATTAGGACACTGGTTAACCTCATGTACAACAAAACATCTGCTACAGGCCAGTGAGTGGAATTATGGGTTAGAGCATCAGCTTTTGAACTCTGCTGTTAATAGGTTTCAATCTGAACTTACTGTTGGGTTGTTCTAAGGTGGGTTTTTCCATGTCTAATTTCTAAACCATTATGCACACACACTTTCCTCTGAAACTGCCAGGTAACTGGGTTCACTGTGGAACTGAAATGTAACCTCTCATTTTCCAGCCTGTACTTCAGAAAATGATGGGTTTGAGCAGCAGAGACTTTGAGAAGGTGGGAGTGATACACCAGCCACAGAAGTGGAAAGCCACAAGAGAATTTCTTGTGCTGTGAATAATGAGTCAGGAATACAGTTATGAAAAGCACATATCCCACTCTTTCATCAACGTGCAGACTCTTTCCTAAAGCTATTTTCATCTTCTGCAGCCACTGGTGAAACGCAGAGGCACAACCTCAGATCCAGTATAAACAACAAAATGTAAATGTCAGTGTGGTTGCAGCTACCTCCCCTAGAGCTGATTTTGCCACAGGATCAGACTGAATGTAAATAATAAGGGAAGTGCAGCACTTTGAAAGAAACATGTCAATTTACATTAAATGGGGCTTCTTATTTTATGTTACAAACCACGATCCAAGTAAGATTCTCTGGCTCTCTGCCAAGCAAGTGGGCAACAGGCACTGAAAACCAAAGACTATCTGCCTTTTGTGACACTTGAAAACCTTGGGATTAATACACAGCCCACTCAAAAGCAGCCCACTAGTGATCTCTCTTTGCCTGCCCCTTTGGAGCCTGCTGGACCTCGCTAAACACAGCGTGCCCAGAGGCAAATCTCCCTGGGAGCAAGGTCACACAGCCCAGCAGACACAGGATGACTGCCAGCCTCCTACTCACCACTGACACTTTAGACAGTCTGTGTAAGAATTTACACAGACATCTCCACCTCCCCAGCACCACACCCTGGAACAGCTGAGAGAACAGGCCTTCTCTCTGCTGCAACTTGTCCAGCTTCTTGGGTTTTGCAGCCTCCCTTTGACTCAGACGAGGTTTAGTTCTGATTGAACCCACCACAGTTGGTTTGCATCCTTACACAAGCCCAATAAAAATGTGTTGAAGCACACTCATCAGTGCTTTCTGAAACTTCAAAGACAACCTCAAATAAGCAGGACAAGCCTACACAGCTGTACATATTATTACATGAATATAATCTTTCTATCTTCAGGAATAAAACATTTGAGAACCAGTATATATAGCATGTGGTGGTGCTGGATTGTTTTAACTCACAGAAAAGACTGTTGGTAATCGTAGGGCTTTCCCACGACTAGCAAAAGCACTCTTTGCTTTTAAAAGGCAAGGCTAAACATGAGCCCATACAGATCTCCTTTTGGGTTTCATCTTTTCATCTTTTCAGGAATTTTGATTTGTGATTCTGGCAGTACTACTTAGCCTGATCCTACACTTCTTCACAAGCTTTTTCTGTGAAATAAACAGAGTTTTCTAAACAATCTGGTTGAACTCCATTACTATATACTGAACATCAAATACTGTGTGTTTTTTTCTGTAGATGTGGTTAAAGATGGACATCCTGGGGCATACATTGGCCTTAGGTTGATTTGACCCTCTTATTAAAGCCCAAGCACATCTCAACCCCTTTCACATGTCCTAAAGTAATTGTGTATTATAAATAGTAATCATATTTGTATTTAAATAGATAATGTTTCAAAGAACAAACAACCACCTGATTAGTATATGCTTTGAAATTTAACATGCCATTACCAGGAATGTTTTCTCAGCATATGCAAACCAAGCTCAGAGCTTGTGCATTACAATATTGGTGCTGAGGCCCCTGACAGTTCTCAAACACCAGGCAGGGAGGCAGTGACATTTCTGACACTGCTAATATTGAGCCATCAGCAGGAAGAGAACAACATCTCTCTTGTTTGGTACTGTTTTAAGGCAAGAGCATGACACACACGACAAACAAAGGGCTCAGTGGGATGAGATGGGGCTGGTAGAGCCATGAGGTAACAGGAGCTGCTGGGACTGGGGGGAGCCTGCACCCCCCAGCATTTTCCTCTCAGTGGGGGATCTCTGGACACTGGAGTGTAACTCAGACCTGTCCAGGGGGCTGTCACAAAATACGGAGTGAGATCAAACCAAAGCAGGAATGCAGAGATTTTACCCCACTCCCCCAGGGCCTTGCTTGTTTAACCTGCTGCCAGTGCCTTGGGCAAAGTTTGCCCCTCTGTGCTGAGATCCATGGGGATACATTTGGGAAAGTGGGAGCTCTACTTTCAGAAACATCCCTTTCAAGTGAGCTGCCATGGAATGGGCACAGCTAAATTTCCTCCTGCACTATCCTGCAACTCACATTCCGCTTTAAACTTTTGACTCATTCAATTTTTATGTTCGTTGTTCATTTTATAATCCAGTTGTTATATGTTCCACTTTCATTACTTATTTTCCTTTGCAATCATCCTAGGATAGGGACTAATTATTTTAATAGCTCTCATTACAACATGCTGGTGCATTTGCTTTTCTTTTATAAATGGAGTTATGTTTATACAACCTCTTTTTTTTTTTTTTTTTAATTCTCACTAAACCACAAGAGAAATGGCAAACTCCATTATGGGTTACAGAAATAAACAGTGCTTTTAGCAAACTTTTCAACAACCAGGGAAATGGGAATGAGTATGATGAAAGAATTAAAAAGACTCATGCCCAAGGAATTAAAAGGCTACAAAATATTGCAACATCACTGAATCCAACTACACTTCACTGAAAAGGTTTTAAAAAATAACAAAAGCTTGAAAACTGGACCAGTCTACAAATAACTTTATATGGAAGCCTGAGAAGGACATGTAGGCACAACTTAACAACAGCAGATGTTAAACCCACACCAAGATAACCCCTCTGCATATGCATACACATCTCCATGTGGAATCACCTGAACTTCTCATCTCCAAGGTGAGAACTCTTTGCTGCTTGCACAGCCCTGACTATAAACAGTCCCTTCTGTGAGTAGCTTCTGAAGCCCTGGAAGGAGGAGAGTGAAGTTCCTTTAGAAAAGATCGAGACACAGAGAGATGTCCTTGGGCACAACAGCCCCTCACACTGCTGGCTGAACTTAGAGGTGAAGAGTGTGTCTCTGCCTTCTCTCTGGCCAGTCAGCCAAGCTGCTGAGTAGAGACAGGACAATGGTCCCTTCCCTGTGTTTGGCAGCTCCACTCTTGCTCAGGACGTGGTTGGCCACCCCTCCAGCTTGCAAGGAACCTTCTGGGTGACAGGGAGGGACCCTGTGTTGGTTTATTTCTGAAGGACTGTGTCCTTCCAGCATGTCACCAGCTGCCTCCAAGTTGGTGTCACCTGAGAACCTCCTGAGGATTCACTTGGTCCCTCTGACTGTGGAAGTACTACACCAGACAGGGTTGAAAGCCTCACTGAACTAAAGCCACTGCTCTCCACTCACAGAGCCAGTCATTTCCACACAGAAGGCATCCAGGTCAGTCACCTCCAGTTTGCCATTCATAATCTGCATTAGCTCTTCCTAATCCCTTTCTCATCCTTCACATGCCTGGAAACAGCATCTATGAGAATTTGCTCCATAATTTTCAGCACTTTTAGGACATCAGTCTGTCCCACCTGTAGTTTTCCAGATGTCCTTTTGAAAATGGGCACCCCATCTCTTCCTTTCCAAAGGAAACCTTCCCTGACTGCCACAAGTCGTCAGAGCTAAGGCCTAAGCTGTACAATGACCTTTGACAGTTTCAGCAGCACTGTCAGATGCCACCGTCCTATCTCCTGGCCTAAGTTGAGACGAGGGGACTGTCAGCATAAGGATACTGACCTAAAAGAGCACTGCTGATCTGAGAATAGCAAAATATGACCACAACCCATCTAACACCACAGGACTCTGTACCTGGCTACCAATAAATGCAACCTGATGTTGACAGGGAGCTATGCTGCTAGTGAGTGCTTGAAATTAGTTCACTGCCCAGTCAGTGCAATGCACGCTGAGAAAACTAAACTAGATTGGAATAGTTGCCTGTTCCAATTCCAGCATGAAGTCTGTAAGTTTCTGTTGTTTTCCAGATTCCAGTGCCCTGTGTGTGTGCTGTGTCTGAAGTATGCTGGCACTTCAGACCAATTACTGGACACCCAACTTGAGAACTCTTGGAAGGAAAACCACAGGGCAGACAATACTGTTGGTTCTCAAGCCTGCTGGAGACTGGCTGTCCTAGCACAGCTTCATCCCAGTGCAGTGCCTTTATTTTGTATCTCTTCTCTGAAAACCATGGAGATTTCCAAATATCCTGCCTATTCATTATGTTTTCCAGTGGTTATAACAACACTGACAAGGTAATAAAAAACTATCATTGCCTTAGACACACTCTGAACTTTGAAAACAGCCCTTTTTTGGTTCCTATAATTTAGTCTGATCTACTTCCAATTCCCAGCTTCCTTTTATCTTCCTCTCCAGAGATCCCCAGAGTAGCACTGCTGCTGGCTGCCCATTCTGATCAATGACCAATAGGACTATGGGCACTCAGACTATTTGGCTTTTGTTATAATTCCTGAGGATGCAGTTTGGATTATGGCTCACCCCAGTGCATATCCAGATAGATTGAGAGACGATCAGCTCTGCACACTTAGCCAAGACAGCAACCACCCAGCACTCCCTGCAGCAGCTGCACAACTCCTGCCAGCAGCAGGCCCTGAGCTCAGGCTTTTGCTCAGCAGCAGCTTTGGGAAGGATGTGCAAAGTCAGAGAATCACAGAAGGTTTAGGGCTTGAAGGGACCTCCACAGGCCATCTAGTGCAGCCCCCTGC
>JANHGL010025507.1:0-12920 GCA_024611195.1 Ceyx melanurus
CTCGATACCACCTCAGCTGCTCCCTCCCACCTCTCCTCACCCGGGGTGAGCAGCACTGCAGGCTCGTGGTGCTGATTGCCTGTTTTTTCCCCTCTGCTTGCAGTGCAAGAGCAGTTCTCCTCGGGTGGAGCACTGTGGTTCACGGACCTCACGGCACCGGATCCCACCTGGATTTTGCCCGTGTCGCTCGGGCTTCTGAATCTGCTGATTGTGGAGGTGTGTTGGGACAGCAAGATGTTGTTAACCCAGAGATAAAACCCACTAACAGGGGGTAATTTCAGCTTATCACCCCCTGAAATGCACGTGGCAGAGCTGGCAGGTCACCGGGTTGCTCCGTGCAGTTGGTTCTCCACATGGGTGTCTTGTTGAGGTGTGAGGTGCCTCGGGTACCTCGTTGGGTTTCCATCCTGACTCTGAACTCAGAAGGGTGTTCAACAATACAACAATACTGTAGGTTCTCAACTGAAAAATCAAAAACTTTCTAAGATTAATGAAAAGAAGCAGGGAAAAGCGATCTTGTTTTCCATTTTGGGGGGTAATTTAACAGAAATCTTTTTCTCAGTTTTTCTGTTAGAATCATAGAATCATTCAGGTTGGAAAAGCCCCTTGGGATCATCAAGTCATGAACCCTGCTCTGCAAAGTTCACCCCTAAACCACATCCCCCAGCACCACATCTGCTCTGATTGTGTCTCAACCCCCTCCCCGGGCAGCCTGTTCCAGTGTTAGGTGTTCTCACCAAACTCTGACCCTCTGGATTTCATCCTCACTCCATTTTCCTCTATCTTACATGGACTGGGATTGTCTTAGTTTGTGACCAAAGACCTGGCTCTGCTTTCCTTCTTCTTTCCTTTCTTCTGCCTTCCTCCTTCAGTTATCACCTGTCAGCCCTGTTTGGTGTGCTGCTGCACACAGCCCCTTCTCCCAGGCCCGTGCTTCAGGCTGAGGCATTGGAACTTCTGGGTGTGCAACAGCAGTGGTGTAAAAGTACCCAAGTAGTGAACCAAAGGGTTGTAGCAGAGTGTTAATTAAACTGGAGGGTGCAAAACAAAACCTTGTAGGTGACCATGGGGAACCTTTTACCTCACGGTAGTGGTTTCACCAAGGACTTGCTTTGTAACTGGGTTTTCTCCCCCCTTTCAGGTCTTTGCTTCCCAAAAGATGGAGGTTTCCAGGTTCCAGAAGCTTGTCACCAATCTCTTCCGAGTGCTGTCGGTGGTGATGGTCCCTGTGGCTGCCACAGTGCCAGCTGTAAGTAGAGACCCCCTTAACTTGCCACTCTGGCTCCCTCCTGGTGATTCCAGAGTGCCCAGTAGTGTTCCTGGTGTGTTTCACAGACCATGTGCTCCACCCCAGTGTGCCCTCAGACACACACTGTGCTTTGTCTACCTCTACATTCACATTTCTAACAGACTGAGGGTATTGAGATATTTTTATCCACTGTATTCACCCATGTCCCTCCAAACCACATCCCTTAAACACCCCCAGGGATGGTGGCTCAACCTCCTCCCCGTGCAGCCTGTGCCAGGCTCTGGATACTCTTTTCTGTGATAAATTGTTCCTTAATGCCCAGTCTGCACCTCTCCTGGTGCAGCTGAATCCCCTCCCTGCTCCTGCTGCTCACACTGTTGCTGATCCAAGCCAGGATGCCCTTGGCTTTCCTGGCATCCTGGGAAGAATGTTTGGCTTTCAGGGCCACCTGGCCTTGTCCCAGCAGGGAGCAATCTGCAAACTGACTGTTTCTAAACATCTTTTTAGTGCATGGAAGGACGGTCAGGTTGGGTTGGCATCCTTTTCTGTGACCTAAAAACGAGAGGAAAACCTCCTGTAGGGAGCCGTAGGCACAGGTTTGAGACAGATGAGGAAATTTCCCCACAGTCATCTTCCAACAGATGTTTTCACCAGGATTTTCCTGCTGCACCATGGGGCAGCGGGTAGCAAAATTCAAGTGTCTGTAGGTTGGCTCTTCAGAAACAGAAGTTTAAGCAAGTTTAACGTGGCTTAACGTACGAGCTGTTGTCAGAACTTGAGCGTGGGTGACTTTTCACCCCCAGAGAAGACCAGGTGCTCAGGGCTCCTTGTCCCCGTTGTCGTTGCAGGCTGTGGCCTGGTACTGGCTGTCATCCAGCACCGTGGGGCTGTCTCACAACCTCCTGCTGCTCTCCCCGACCTTCCGGAGCCTCTGCCGCATCCCCCGCACCCGCTCCCGCTCCAGCACCCCCTACAGGGATCTGCTCTCTGCCCTGGCAGCCACCTACGGCCCCAAGAGGTGACCTGGGGCCTGTGCTCGCCTGCTGGGGGTGGGGAGGATGTTTGTGTTGCAAATAAAGCCATGGGGGAAAAACTCTCTGGAGAAAGCGGGTGTTTTTGTGGCATCCGGGCAACCTCTGGGTGAAAGGGAGCTCCAGAGCTCACCCAGTGCTGCTGAGAGCAGGAATTCTGCAACTAGAGGGTGCTCAAGCCCCACCTGGGATGGCTCCAGGGATGGGGCCTCCACCACCTCCCTGGGAAACCTGTGCCAGTGGCCACCACTCTGCTGGGAAACAACTTCTGCCTTAGTTCTCATCCCAATCCACTCCTTTCTCATTTAAATCATTGCCCCCTGACCTTTGGAAACAGCCCCTCTCCAGGCTTTGGATCAGCTGGAAGGTGCTCTAAGGTCTCCCTGGAGCCTTCTCCAGGCTGAACAATCCCAGCTCCCTCAGCCTGTCCTCCTAAGGAGGTTTTGTTCCAAAGGGGGTCATTTTGCACCCAGAATAGCCCAGATTTCTCTCCCGAATAACCCAATTTCTTTCTGCCAAGTGAATCAGGTCGTTGTCAGCCTGTTGTGTGTTAGACTTGGAGTCAGCAGGACAAGCCTCTTGTGTCGTTTCTGGTGGTCACACGTTGGGTGACATCACCCTGATCTCTTGTTCCACGAGTGCACTGAGGTAGCAGCTGCTTATTGCACACACTAAAACTGCTCAGGCAGCACCTTGGAAAAGAAGGAGTGATGACAAGAAACCAGAAGCTTCAACTTGTCTATCAAATCTCTTTTTTTTTTAAGGTAAGTCCTGAAGGTAAATGTGCAGATATGCCTCAGAGGACATGCGTGTGATGTTTTGATGGTGTGAGGGCCTCTCTGCCAGGGTGTGCAGGGGGCACCTCACCTGGTGGTGCTGTGTGTGGCTGAAGCCAGCCAGCAGGCCTGAGGTTGCTGAAACTCAGCACACAAATGTCTCCTGGTGCAGAAGGAGGTGCAGCTGAGCTCAGGAAAGGTTGTGGTGGTTGGTTTTTCCTTAGAGGAGAGGGCAAAGCTCTGCTTGCATCTGAGGGTTGTCACAGTGCAGAGTGTTTTCTGAGGAATCCAAGGGAAATGCCTTGGAAAAAAAACTGTTTAAAAGGAGTTTTTTTTCTGGATGTTTTGTAAGTAATGTGACTTGGGGTCCCTGTGGTCACCTGTTTCTTCACCTACCCTGTGTGCTGCTCCTTCTGGCTTTACTAACATGTGAGAAATGCACATTCTTCATTAAACTGAACAACTCTAGGGATGGATTCCTTCAAGTGTAAGCATGTGTTGGTTCTTTTGGCCCTTGAGTTGCATGGTTTCTGGAAAGAAAAAAGTGTTTTTGAAACGGCTGCTGTACACAAGGGGGTGCTCAAGCTGCAGTTTGCTTCTGTCATCCAGTGCAAGCAGGCAGGCCTTGCCTCAAAAACCCTCTGCTTTGCTCTTCTCATCCCACTGATGACCCCCCTTTTGAAGCAACCCAGGGGTCAAGAGCTGCTGGTCTTGACAGTAACATCAGGAGCTCTCTGGCTGCTCCCTGGGCTGAGGATGCCAAGAGGAGCCAGCCACAAAACCCCATGAAAACTGGTAGAGACAGTGCCCTTAATTCATTTATTTTACTTCATTCTCCCCCTTGCTTCTGTTTTGTGGATAAATAACTTGTTCATCTTTTTTTTGACCTCTTTGGTGGGGTCCCCTCACACTTCTTCACTGACCAAATTATCCAGGGTGCTGTGGGTTTGGCAAAGTGATGGTAAGAAGGATGCCTCTGGCTTAGCAGCAGAAAAATCTGCATTATTATCAGCTCTGATGAATGTAGAATTGGAACTTCAGCCTCATTTCACCTGGTGGATGAAGAGCACCACCATCATCACCTCTCTGAAGCAGATGGGTTCTGCTCCACGTAGTACTGGTGCAGGGGGCTGAGAAACAGGTAGGCTGGTGTAAATCTGAAGCAGCTACACCTCACCTTTCAATTCTGAGCATGGTGGTTTGGATTTTATTGGATTTACTTGGTTTTATTTGGTTTATTTGGTTTTATTTGGTTTATTTGGTATTTTTTTCTTCAGCTAACCCCCCAACATTTGCTTTCTGGTGGTGACTGTGTGTTGAAGTGCACCTTTTGTTGTTTGGGTCTCTACATTTGAGCTCGTTGGCAGGCTGGGAGGGGAGCAAGGAGCCACAGAAGTGGAAGACAGAGCTGGAGCTGCTGAGTGTTCCAGCCAGGAACTGGACTTTTCCCCTTTTCCTGGGAACAGGTCTGCTTGCTGATGGAAGTGCTACCTGCTGTCAACACTCTTGCTGCTTGAAAATATCCTTGTTCCTTATTTGGAGGAATCTCTTTAATGCCTTGCCAGGATTCTGGTTGAGCCAGGAGGTCCTTAACCAGCTTTTGTGCCTGGAGAAAGTCCAGCTGTGTCAGGAAAACAGCGAGGGGCTGGAACTGGGTCTGGGTTTTTTTCCTTCCCTGCACTGCCTGGGGTTTATTTACTTGCTCTCTGCCATGTGCTTGCTCCAGAGAGTGCAACTAGTAATTCTCTTTTAGCTCACAGAGGAAAACACCTCAGATTAATTGGGTAATAAAAGCTTTGCTGAGCTTGCATTTCTCCCCTTTCTGTGCTCTGCCTGGAGGACCAGCTTTGCTGGGAGGTGTTTGGGACAAAGATCTCAGCAAGGAGCCCCCAGGGACACCCAGGCTCTGGGTGCCAGTCCTTGGTGACCTTCCCCCTGTCAGAAGGAACCTGCTGTGGAAATCCTGAGGACCAGGAGGAGCAGCAGTGATGCCTCGAGGTGCTTTCCTGCAGGCTGGGAGGTGCTGAAGTGCACAAGGGAGGGCTTGGCCATGATCTGGTCCTTTAAATGTGCTAAAGATAGGGAAATAATTTCTGATATTCTGGCCAAATGCCACCTTTGGTTTGGTTGGGTTTTTTTCTTCTCACTAATGGCTCATTTTCTGACCTGAGAAATGGAGGCAGGTTGTCCAAATGAGGCAGCAGCCCCCCCATCAGTTATTTCCTGACCCTTAGGCCACAGTATTATCCTATAATTATATATATCCTATGATATAATGGTAATAATATGTTACTCTTGAGTAGTTTTGCCTGCATTAGCACATTAATTTTTCATTGTTTTGGAGTAATTTGAGGTGGAAGGCACCAAGAAGTGGAGACAATCACTGGGCAGTAACAGAGGAATTTTCAAGAGAGAGGATTTTACAAGCTAGTAAATGAGAAGTGGGGTGAGCTAAGATGCTGCCCCAGTGGGAAGTGAGTAGGTTTGACCAGTCTGAAAACCCTGGGAAAAGAGGATTGTACCTAAAAAGCAGGCAGAGCTGGAGCAAGCTGTGATGGAGGGGCCTAGCTGAGTGATTTTAATACTCAGCTTTGGGTCAAAGCTGTTATTTTTTCCACAGAGTGAACAGTGAGTATTTCAGATACAAATGCCTTAAAAAGAAAAAAAAGAGCTTTTTCTCCATCTAAAGCTCAATAATTTCCCTGTGCATCCTGCTCACCAACTGTCCACTGTTGACCACGGGGTTTTCTGGTGCTGAGCAAGGGCAGCTCTGGTGCATTCAGCCTGATGTTTTATTTGCTGTGGGAATTTGCTTTGGCTAATGCAGTTTTTAAGACCTGTTGGTTCATGGGGAGGTCAAGGAACATTTATGTAAGAGAGTCTTCAATAACATTCCTTAAACTTGGCAACTTGGGGGAAAAAAATAAAAGAAGAAAAGCGCAGAGCCAGTTTTTTTCTCTCCTCTTTAAGCATTAAAATTTTTGCATTTGGTGAGGGAAGGCCCCCTGTTCTGCCTGGGTAGCTGCTTCTCTGAAGAACCTGTAGGATTTGGGTGTTTTCTGTATTTCCCTCACCATCTCTACAGATGCTCAAGGCATTCTCCTCTTCAGGAACCAGAAAAAAACCCTCATTCTTTGGTAAATTCCAGATTAACAGCATCAGGTTAGGAAATTAAAAAGAAAAAAATTGATCTGATTTCCTTAAAAAGATGAAGCAGCCTCAGGTTGCCCCAGGGGAGGTTCAGGTTGGAACTGAGGAATAATTTCTTCCCCTCCAGGGCTGTTCCAGGGCAGGGATGGAGCCTCCACAGCAGGCAGAGCTTTTTCTGCTTTCTCCCATCCCTGGCTGTTGCTTTTCCAAACCATGTGCAAGCAGCAGAGAAAGAGATCCAGAGTTAGGAGGGGGAAAAAAAAGAAGGAAAAGGGTGAAAAAAGAAGGAAAAAGGTGAAAAAAGAAGGAAAAAGGTGAAAAAAGAGCCAGGAGGTGGTGTCACTTGGTGTGAAACAAGCCCTGGGTGGTGGAAAATGTTCTCTGGAAAGCTCTAAAAAAACCCCCAGAGGTTTTTTTTTCAAGCATTGACCTTGAAACATGTTTGGCCTCTTGTTTTCCTGCAGCCATCCCTGGGGGGAGTGAATCTTCAGGAGCTCCATCTGACTGCCCAGGCACAGATTTCACACGGGTGGGTCAACCCTGTGCCAGGAGCTGTCACCATTTCCAGCAGGACATCCCGGAGGGGGGGGTTAAATCTGCTGAGGAAGACACATCTTGGCTTGAAATGTCTCCTTGTCTCCCCTAAATTAAGTTTTTTTTCCTCTTAATTGGAATTCTGAGGAGTTTTTGTTCGTAGGGCTTTCCCAAGCTGGAACCAGCAGCTTGCCAAGCTTTTTGTGTCAGAAACATCAGCAGGGTGAAGACCAGTGGCCCTCTGGGGGTTTCTGGAGCATCCAGCTCGGCGTGGAGTGCAGGGGCAGTGCCCAGGAGAGGGCACCCCCTGCCCGGAGGAGCTTCAGAAGGGAGGGTTCCCAACTAAACCACAAGGTGCCAGGAGTGATGCACCCCATGGCACAGGAGAAAATCCCTTCTCGGGAGGTATTTCTTTCTTTTCAGTGAGATCTGGTTTTGCCTTTGTTGGTTGTTAGGGGTTTTTTTAACTAATGGAAAGTTAGACACCTTTTAAGTGTCTCCCACTGATCCCAGATATGGCTCGAGGCTGGAAATCACCACCAAAAAATTCCAATACCCCTTCCAGGCTTGTAGGAAGATCCAGTTGGAATCAATTCAGCAGCTTTTGGCTGGGAGGCCAATAGGTAGCAGCATAAGCTGCAGTCACCTCGGGAAGGAACCCAAACTGTTCTGTGACCTCCATCAGCCTGGGAGAGAATTCTTCCCACCCTGGGGACCTGCCTTGCTTGCTGGAGCTGTCTCTTGCCACAGACAGCAGATGGTTTTTAGTGGTGGCCACACCTAGTCAGGGTGGCAGTTTTATGTCCCATCCAGTAAGGGGTGGAGTGAATGTTCTGCTCCAGAAAAGCACAAGGGGCACAGTGGATGCTTCCAAAACTAGCAAGAAAGAAAAGGCTTCTGGGGAGCAGCAGACCCCAGCTCTTTGTCAGTCTAATGCTCGTGTAATGTGGCTGTTATTAACTTCATTAGTGTCTTATTAATTTCAGCAGCATCTTATTAATCGCATCAGCATCTTATTAATCTCAGCAGCATCTTATTAATCTCAGCAGCATCTTATTAATCTCAGCAGCATCTTATTAATTTCATCAGCATCTGCTGTCCCAGCTCTAGCTACAAAGCACACCCTGTCCCCATCCTCCCCTTGTGGTTTGTTGCTGCTGCTGAAGATGTTTCCAGTGGAATGGAATTGGCTTTTTTTGCTTCTCCCAGGCCAGAAACTTCCATTTCTGGAGCACTGCAGCAAAAATCCAAGGAAGCCAAGAAGCCCAGAGGTGAGGGTGGAGTGTGCCCATTCCAGAGTGGAGCTCTTCTCTCCTCCTTTCTTCATGTAGAAACCAATTTGGAGAGCCTGAGTTCTGACTGGCACTCACAGTGTTAATGGAAGCCTGGATCTGAGCTGATCTTGTAATTCCTGGATTTGGGAGATGGGTTGTGCTGGTTCTGGCCAAAGGGTTTCTGGTTTGGAGTGGCCATCTCTGCTTGCAAGCCCCACGGGGCTGTGGGAGGCTTCTCAGCTTCCCCAGCCAAGCTGAGACTGAGAGCCCAGGGAGTTACTGCTGTCCCCAGGCTCCAGCCAGCATCTCAAACCACAAGAATCAAACAAACAATGGGATTCTCTTGGGTACAAACCAGCTTTTCCTAGCTGCCAGTGATGTCTTTGGAGATGGAAGAGAATTCCACTGCCTGAAGCCCAGCCCCAAGCTGGGGTTTGAAGCAGGATGGCTGTTCCAGGCTGGGGTCAGACTGGTGAATCCACAGGCAGCTCTCCCAAGTGGCCCCAGGCTGGCAGCCTGGGGTGGTTCCTGTTGGCCTGTGGCTTGCTTGGGCTGTGCAACCCATAGAAGGAGCTCCTGGGTGAGCAAGGAGCCCTCACCTTAAAGACACATGTTGGGAATCTCTGTGTGTGGCTAAAACCTCTCCCCATGGACTCATCCTGGTCTGCTGCAGGAAGTTTCCAAAGCTGCTGGGATATCCTGGTAAAGTTTTGTGCCACGTGACATTATTTGAGTATTCCTCCAAGCCTTTTTCTGAAAACATTTGGTTGGGTTTTTTTCCCCCATAAAATAGAAACAACCCAATCTTTATTTAGTGCTAAGTAAAAGAAACTACTTTTCCCAGAAGGAAATGGAGTTTGAAAGTTCTTGTTTCATACAAAACTCAAGACAAGGACAAAAATCAAACCAGAGTCTTAACATTCTGTGATTAACTAGCTGTATTTTTAGTGCAGCTCAAAAACCATATGATAAGTCATCCTCCTTGCAACTGAGCATCCAAGAAGAATTGAAGCAGCTGAAAAGTTTTAGCCTCTGACTTTGGCTTTGTCAATTCAGAGAGAGTGAAGGGAGAAGGGGGCAGTTACCAGCAGCTTCAGTGAGGTGATGCTTTGAAGAATCAGCCTTGCCAGAGCTTGAGAATGTGGGATTAGGATTTTAAAACCATTTCTGTGATGTGTTAGGAAAACAGGGGCTGTGGGTGATTTCATTCCTATCCAGTCCAGATGAGCAGCTGGGAAACTCTTGGATAAGGTGAATTTTTTTATTCCTAGCAGGGTGGTTTCTCCCTTGCAGTCCCTGGGTAAGGAATTGTGCTGTTCCTGGGGGTCAGTGCTGCACCAGGCCTGCAGCAGAGTCCTGCTGCTGTTGTGAGGCAAGGTCTAGAGATCTTTCAACCTATAATACTCAAAAGTGGTGGCAAAAAACAACCCATCAGGGAGGTGGAGGAGAAGTGCTGGGCAAGGCGTCCTCTCTGTTTTGTGATAAAACCTCTAAGGTTTAGAGGTGCCCATAAAACCTTTGGAAAACAGAAACTGGGGCACCAAACCCAGCAAGGGCTGGAAGTTTCTGCTGAGCAAGGGGAGGTTTTCCAAGAGCAGAGGAGTTGCAGGGGTGGAGCAGCCAGTTGTCCACCTGGTCCAACATCCCAGTTTGGGATGCTTTAAAGCACGGGGTCAATCTTGGTTCCCTCAATATGCTGTTAATTAATTATCTAATGCTGTGGGGTTTGGAGCAGAGGGGATTTCTTTGATCCCAGCTGGTGATCAGCTTACACCTCGGTGAGAAGGATTGATAGCCCCAGTCCTTCTCCCACAAGCCCACAGCAGTGGGTATTTATCCCTTTGCATTGTGGTGGTTGTGTTTTGCAGACCCCAGCCCCGGGGAGGTGGAATCTTACAGATGCTCCAGCAGCTTTCTGAGGTTTGGCTCAGCCTGATTCCCTCTCCTGCAAGTCCTGCAGCAGCTGAACCCATCCTCTCGTGGAACAGCAAGGTCTGAACCTTTTCATCCACCATGAATGAAGTCCTATTACATCTAACAAGATTGACCCCAATCCTCCCACACGTGACCTCCATCTGTACAAAATTCAGTGAGTAATTAAAAAAAAGGGCTCTAAAAAGGCCCTCATTCTCTCTCTGAAGTTGTTGGGGGGTAATGTAAGCAGCCACTGGGAGCAGGAGCACTTTCATTTGCTGTCTCAATTCAAGGAGGACACCAAAAAGTTGTGCTGGCCCTTTGCTGGTCTGCAGAGACCCCAGGTGGCTTCTTGGATAGCAGAGCCATCAGTAGCTGAGATTAAACATTTTGGAATCCCAGGGCTGGGATTTCTTTACAGAAGCAAGCTCTTGATCATCTCCCCTTCTAATTTACTTAATGCTCTCACTTCCTCCTGGGTTTTAGATTCCTTCCAGTCTGGTCTCAGCAGCAGCTGTGACCAAAAGTGTGTCTTCCCTGCAGTTCCTTCGTGCCACGTCCCTTTCAGATGATGTCCCAGTGTCAAACACTGTCCCAGGTCAGCAGGCAGTGTGTCTGCTTTGGGATCTCTCTGTCCTGCTGAGTGCTTTCCTCCTCCCAGTGCCTTTGGCTGAACCAGCTGGGCTGTCCCCTCTGCCTGTCTGGGATGCCAAAGTCAACTCCTCCCTTTATCTGGCAGGGGAGGCCCCGTGTGGTTGGACTCCAGCATTGCCCTGACTGCTCAAGAGGAAAACAAGGTCCAAACGTGGCTCTGGCAGCACCCACCTCAGGTCAGGAGAGAGACCTGGCACTCACAGTTATGTCCCAGGCACCTCTGCACACCCACTTCCCACTGCCTCCAGGAGATGGGACCTGTCTGCCCATGTCCTGGGACAAGTGTTCACTTTGAGGTGGGGATGCTGCAGACGTGGGGCCCTGGGATTGTCTAGAACTGGTCTTTTTTCTTTTTTTTTTTCCTCCCCTTTCTGCCTTTTCCAAAGGAGAGCAGAGTGGGAGGCCTTTCCCTGTCTGCCATCAGCCCTGGGGGTGGGATAAAATGGAACCTCCTTGGACTGTGCAGAAGCAGGGGTGGCCACTGCCAGATTTTGGCTCAGTGGTCCAGTTTTCACTTCCACTGCTGAGCCAGGACTGAAAAATCACTGGAGGGAGGACTCAGGGGAGGAAGCAGAAACCTCCAGACAGCAGAGAGGGGGGAGTTGGAGGGTGACCTCCATCCCTCTGCTGATAAGCACAAGATGTTGTTCAGCAATTAGTTATCTCAGCCCGGGGCAGCATCTCCCCTGCTCTCCCTGCTGGGACGTGTGGCTGGATTCAAAAGCACCATTTGGAATCCAACCCAAAGCTCCCTGAACTTTGGCATCCCCCCCAGGGACATCAAGTGTGCCAGAAGCACGAGGTGGGGTGGGAATGTGGGAGATCAACCCCAGTGGTGTTGCCTCCCTGTGAACTGAGGTATCAGGTCCAGCCACTGTGGGCTTGGTATTTGGTGTTATTTGCAGGGTTGGGATGTTTTTTTTTGGGGGGGGGATGTTGCAATTGAGGGATGCAGCCGGAGTAGGAGGTAGGGAGAGTGTTTGGGGAAAGAAAAAAACAAAACCTAGGGGTGCTGTGTGACTTCTATTGACTTTTTTCTCTGGGTGTTAAATCAAAATGCTTTGGGTTTGTGGGGTCAAAAGCCTCTGGACTCCCTGGGAGGAGCAGGTAATTTGCAATTAATGGGAGATATTGATGCAGATCAAACCCCTGCCCCTTGTGCTCCTGGTGATGGATGGGTTGACATGATAGAGTGTGCTGAGTTAATTCTAAATGTCTCAGTTTGCTGCTTTTCAGGGCCAGTTGCAAATAGTTATGTTAAACAGCAGAGGAAAAAAAAGAAACACTGTCCTTAGGTGGGAATGGAAACATCTCAAGTTTTGCCACCTTTTTGCTCCCAGGGGACCCCCAGAGAACAGGAGGCTCTGTGGAGGTGCTGATAAATCATCTGTGCCTGTGGGTGCAGGCAGAGCTGGAAGGTTGGCTCCTCAGTGGCTCCTGAGAGCTCTGTGGTGTCTGGCCAGGGCTCTTAGAAATGCTCAGGGCCTGGAGTTTGCTTTTTGAATTAGCAGCTTTTATGAGTTAGCTAGAAAAACTGGAAAAAAAAAAAGGAAAAAAAAAGCAAAAAAAAAAAAAAAGCTGGTACTTGTGGTTCTTTGGAATCAAGAGCAGCCTCTCTGTTAACTGGATTAACCTTGGCCTGTGCCCATTATTATCTTCTACTTACTCCTCAGAAAAAGTTTCCTTAATCATGTTTCCTTCAGCTGAACTGGAAAATTTGCTCTTTCTCTGCAGCAGTTGTGTGCTGGGAGGCCAAGCTCTTCCCTCAGAAGCCCCAGTTTGGAGAGAAGCTCCATCAGAGCAGGTGGGTGTGACCCCAGCTCCGGCACTTCGGGAAGATGCTCTGTGACAGGCACCCAAAGCCACAGCTTCCAGATAATTCCAGACTACTGTAAGACCAGTTCTATCCGGTTTCGACCGGTTCCGACTGATTTCGACCGGTTCCATCTGGTTTCGACCGGTTCCGACCGGTTCTGTCCGGTTTCGACCGGTTCCGTCCGGTTTCGACCGGTTCCGTCCGGTTCCGTCCGGTTCTCTCCGGTTCTCTCCGGTTCCGACCGGTTCTGTCCGGTTCCGACCGGTTCCGACCGTTTCTGTCCGGTTCCGACCGTTTCTGTCCGGTTCCGACCATTTCTGTCCGGTTCCGACCGGTTCTGTCCGGTTTCGACTGGTTCCGACCGGTTTCGACCGGTTCTGCCTGGTTCTGTCTGGTTTCGACCGGTTCCGATCGGTTTCGACCGGTTCTGACCAGTTTCGACCGGTTCTGTCGGGTTTTGACGGGTTCCGGCGGGTTGCGTCCGGGTCCGAGCGGTTCTGGTGCCGGCTTTAGAGCGGTCTT
>JANHGL010025507.1:13020-25933 GCA_024611195.1 Ceyx melanurus
CTGGTTCTGTCCGGTTTCGACCGGTTCCGATCGGTTTGACTGGTTCTGACCAGTTTCGACCGGTTCTGTCTGGTTTTGACCGGTTCCGACCGGTTTCGTCCGGTTCCGACCGGTTCTGTTGACCGGTTTTGACCGGTTCTGTCCGGTTCCGACCGATTCTGTCCGGTTCTGACCGATTTCGAGCGGTTCTGTCTGGTTTCGACTGGTTCTGTCCGGTTTCGACCGATGTCGGCCGGTTCCGACCAGTTTCGACCGGTTCTGTCCAGTTTCGACCGGTTCTGTCTGGTTTTGACCGGTTTCGACTGGTTCTGTCCGGTTTCAACCGGTTCTGTCCGGTTCCGACCGGTTCTGTCTGGTTTTGACCGGTTTCAACCGGTTCTGTCCGGTTTCAACCGGTTCTGTCCGGTTTCGACCGGTTCTGTCCGGTTTCTACAGGTTCTGACCGGTCTGTGACAGCTCGAGGCAGAGATTTGCAGCCTTGTGAAATGAGTTTGAAGCCTCAAAATGCTCTTTTCCTGGCAGGATCTGCCCCAGAGCAGTGAGAGGAGAGCAGCTGGTCTACAGGAGCTGTCTGTCCTGGCCCGGGGCAGCACCTAAGCCAGACAAACCCAGGTATTGTTTCCTTGGGATAGTTTGCTTAACTAATTTACTTAATTTGCCCAGCGTTATCTTTCAATTAGAGTTACAATCCTTCCCCTGATTGCTTCAAGATGTATTTATTTTTATTTTTTCCCCCTGCAAGTGCTCTGAAATCCCTGGAGAATCCCTTCAAACGTGTTGGGGCTTGGCTGGAGCTTGGCAGCACTTGGGGATGGCTGCTGGGCTCTCCACCATTCCAGTGCCCACTCGGTGCCACCTCCTTGATGCCAGGGGGTAAGTACACCCTGTGAGCAACACCAACCTGTCTCTTCATTCTGAAATGGGGTGCAGGGCTTGTTTTCCCAGCACTCATCCATTGGCAAAGCTCAGAGTGCACATGTGGCAGTGAAACAGTGACCAGAAGGATTCACAAGCTCTGTGGGGTTCAGTGGAGTGCTCTGGTTGGATTGTCCTGCTGTTCTTCACTACTTCCAGTCAAAGCTTGTTTCCCTTCCAGAGTCACCCTTATCTCTAAAACACTGAAAGAACTAGAAATAAGAATTCAAAAGCTACTCTTTCCAAACATGTCTTAAGCTGCTCAAGTCAAGACACTTTGCTTTGGGCCAGGAACAGAGATTCTGCAGTTGGTACTTCCTTACCCATTCCATTTACAACCCCTCATGGGCCAGCACCTTATGGTGAAGGCTGAGTTTTCTCCCTGCTTTCCTGGCTGAGCTGAAGGCATCTTAAATTCATTTTCATATTTAACATTTTCTTAATATTTCTCAATATTTTCTGAAAACCAGCCTGGTTCTTTCTGAACCCCTTACCCAATCCGTGCCAAGCTTTGCCAGTGAGATGCTGCCTTTAGTCCTTGCCTCTGCCCCTGCTAAGGTTATATTTATTAAAAGCCCACAGAACCCTCCATTTTCTCACCCAAAACCTCAGATTTGAAATGAGAACACTGCAGTGCAGGGAGGCAGTGACAGGGAAAAGCTCTTTGTGCAGGGACCATGGTCTTGATGGAGGGGACTCGGGGGGGGGGCGGGGAAACTGGGTCTGTAGGTGCCAGGGCCCAGTTTACATCCAGCCCCTCTTCAGCACAGCTGAAATCCACAAGGGGAGCAGCGACATATGGGCCCGTGTTCCACTTTTTCAGAGGCATATTTCAGAATTAATTGCTCTGACAAACTTTTACAAAGAGCAGCTCCAGACTCTTTTCCTTTCTTTGGCAGCCGCCGGCCCTGGCTGCTGTCGAGCAGATGAACATGTTTTTCTGGTTTTATTATTTCAGGCTTGGCTCGTGTTCTTGCTGTACAGATGGGAGGGTGCTGTGTGTGTTTGGGGGGGGTGGTGGGCAGTGTTGGAATTACCTACCTTCATTAAACCAGGCTTAAAATGCAACAGTCAACAGCTTTCTAGAGTTGCCCTGAGCGCCCCGAGGAGCTGGGGGTGGGGGAAGGAGATAAGGAGGGAGAGGGGATCCGGGTGGATCTGCTCTGGGTGTCTGCAGCCAGCAGAGATGGCTGCCCAGGATCCAGATTACTGAGGTCTAGCCTGTGGAGAATTCCAGCGTGGTTTAGTCTAGACTAAACATTTTTGGATGCTCTGAGCCTATCGCTCGGACTCCTCTGCCAGGGGCTAATTGGAGCTGGTGATCACCTACCCAGGAGAATTGTGAATTCCATTTGGAAGGTGCCTTTTTTTTTTTTCCCTTCTTCCTTTCCTTTTTTTTTTTTTTTAAAGAAGTGTTTTACAGGTTTTGGCAGGAGGGTGTTTCTGGCTCTGCAATCACAAAAATAGTTTCAGCCTCCACTCAGGTATAAACGTTCATACACTCCAGATTCCTCCACCTAAAAACGATGCCAGTTGCAAACAAACAAAACCCTTCCCCTCTTCCCAGTGCCCTTAGGCAGACTTGACTTTCCTCCTTTCTTTTCAAGCTGTTTCCTTCAATCCCTGTTACATGGAGTGCATTCTTCCACCCTGGCTTAGCTAGGTGTTGCTGAGATGTTGCCCGTCCTGGGTGGGATTTCCAGCACCCTCAGCCTGGTGTCTCCCTTCCTTTGAGCCCAGGGGAATGTCAGGGGTTAGAAGGGACCTAGAAAGATCATCTAGTCCAAAGCCCAGAGCTTGGCTGGGTTAAAATCTCCTCCTTGCTCTGCTTTCCCTGGATGGACCTGGAGCACTTCTACTCCGTGCTGAGTTTTACTTGACAGTGTGAACAAAAGGCAGGTGATGTATGGGGTGACATGAGGAATTTCAGGGATTTTTGCCAATCCATGGTGTAACACGAGGAATTTCAGGGATTTTTGCAGGTTTTATTTCAGATTTTACGAGGGGATTCGAAGCATCTTCTCATCTCTCCCACCTTTGACCTTGTCAGGCAGATATTTTAATGGTTGCCAGTCAAAAAAAGGTTTTTTTTGGGGGGGGAGAAGACCCTATAATTGTTAAAATTAAGGGGGGCTGTGAGTTCTTTTTGTGTGCTTTTGCATGATGCTAATTCAGGTGGCAGCAAGAAGCCCTGTAATGCTGGTTGATGCCCCTGTGAGATTAAAACCTGTTATTTTTTTATCAGTTTTATCAGTGTACATTCCCAAATTCTTTTGAAATCAGAGCAGACCCAGAACTGGCGAAACGTGGACAACAGGAACACTGGGAAGGAAGGCTGCTGAAACCATACAGCTCCACCAGCTGCTGCCTCCAGGGATGCCCTTGGGTAAGCATCAGGTGGCCTCCCTCTGGTTGGGGTTTGCTGCATGGTTGGGTGTTTTTGGGCACCAGCAGCATTAAAGGTGATGTGCAGCCACTTGCTGTCACTAAAAGAACCGAGGTGAGTCACTTGGGGACCTCAGCAGCCCTCACATCTGATGAAATCCAGCTTTGCTATTTTAAGTCTGAACCATTTCCTTGGAGGTGACCAATCAGACTCCTCAGTGTCCGTGCCCCTCTGGTTGCAGAAGTCCAGTTGAAGCTGGCAAAAGCTTAAGGGCTTGGAGTCCAAAGACCCAGTAATCACCCTTGCATCTGCTGCTGTGAGAATCAGGAGACTGTTGTGTGTTATCTTGCTGTGGGGAAGTTGGTTTCCAACAGCAAAAAAGCACTTTCCAGTGCTTTTCATCCCTCCTCTAGAGATTCCTGCAGGAGCCTTTGGTTGTTTTTTTTTCAAGTGCTGAGTTTCACCAATTTTCTCCACCAGTTTTGCTCAGTTTCTTTGCTCAGCCTTGAGATGTGAACCCTAAGGGTGCTGGCAGCACTTGACAGCTGTTTGTCTCCACAAGGAGTTTGGCTCCTTGCTGCTCCTTCTCTACATGGCTGACTGTAGAAGTGAGGAAACAGTGAGGATTTTCTGATTCCAGTTCCCAGGCTGTCATCTGTCTGTCCAGAGTCAACGTGGCTCAGGGTTGGCATCCTTGGACTGGCTTTTTCTGGGGGGATTTTACTGCCTGCACCAGACCACCAAAGTGCTGAGATGTGCTGCTGGGGTCTCTTCACCTGCCTTCCTCTGCCCCTGGCACTCCTGCTGGGGTCTCACCAACCTCAGCCCTTGGCCAGCAGAGCCACGGGAGCTGTTTAGTGTAGTTTGCTGCCTGGGAAAGGTTCCCACGGTGGCCCCACAACCCTCTTCCTGACACAAAGGTTTCTCCTCAGCTTAAAATTTGGCTCTTTCCCCTTTGTGAAGGAGAGTGGCTGGCTGTTCACTGGGTGAAAAGTCGAGGGAAGAGGCTGCTGCTGTCATTGAACTTCCCTTTTGTGCAGTTCAAAGACCAAACTTCTATTTTTTTGAAGAATATAAAAAGGCTGGTCTTTAAATAAAGCATTTTTACTCTCCTGGAAGAGCTGGTGCCAGCTGTGTGCCCTCCAATTACTGGGCACTGAGGTGTTGGGAACAGCACCAAATGCTGCAGGAGCTGCCAGGGGTGATTCTTTGCAAGCTCTGACCCATAATCTCAGCCTGTGCTGAAGTCAGAGTTGTGTTTTAGCCCCAGAGTTCTTTCACTCTTGGCTGTGGTGTTACTTCAGTCGTGTCCTTTTCACAAGCAAAGTGGAAAATGCTGGGGAAACACCACGTTAAGATACACAGTGCAAGGGTGAAAGGTACTGTGTGGTAAAAATGGGGTATGAAAGACCTAAAGCTGCAAGCCAACAATAATTCCTCCTCAAATAATAGACACAGTGACCTAAATCATATATATTGGCATAATTGGGTTGAGGATGATGGATTTCCCTTGGTTCAGACCAGCCAGGTGTATTTATGGATGCACCAGTGACTGGCATTTACCACTGCACTGGTTTATGGGCAGGGAGGGGGCTGTCTGAGGTGCACTAATTAACTTTGTACTCCATCTACATGCATAATTACACTTCACCAGTGAGTTGTACCACTAATCACACCTCCTCAGACAAAAAAAGAATAGACTTAAGGTAATAATAAATCTAAAGTTGGGGTTTTTTTTGGTGAACCAGGCTGGTGAAACCTCCACATTTCCTTCCCCTGAAGGTGAGTGGCCTCATGGTACTTGTCTGTTTTTATCACAGGCTTCTCCTGAGTTAAACCCTCCCTCCTTCCAATGCTTTCTTGGTTTTTGAAGGCAGTGTGGTGTCTTCCAAACCTAACAAGCTTAATCTCTAACCTCACAACAAGTCAGATTGAGTAGGTGTCTTTATTTAGCAACAGTCCTTTCCATATTAGTTCATTTTGGGTAGTTCTTATCTTGTCTGCCTTTAGCCTTGGAAATCCTGACAGGAATGACAGAGGTTGGCTCAGGCTTTCTGTAGGAGCAGGATGAAACCTGCTAAAAAACAGCAAGGGAGATAAAAACCACAGCAAGGAGCAGGCAGCAGCCTCCTGGGAGGAGGAATTCCAGCAAGGAGCACTACACTGCAGTGTTGTAAAGCCTTTAAATGGGAAAGTCCTGGGTTTAAACTGCTGAAGATCATGACCCTGTCTTGGCCCTTCAGCTCTCCCAGGGCTCTTTGTCATCCTTCCTGCCTGGGAAGTTATTAAATTGTTTGTTTGAAGGGAAAACTTTCAAAAAAAACCCCACTTTATTCGACTTATAGATAGTGCAGTATTTCTCCAGAAGCCAGTTGATGATAATGAACAGGTAAGAGCAGCAGATTTCCTTTTCCCGGGGCAGTAACTGGTTTGAGGAGGGGTGAGATTTGGAGCCTGCTGGCAGGATTGTCACAGCAGGGACACCCGAGGGGTCGGCTCCATCCTGCCTGCCAGACTGGGAGGAAAAGCCCTCGGTGCTGGTGGCAACTGGGACAGAGTCGTTAATGTATTTATAGAGCAACAGTGTTTTCCTGTCTCCTCATCCCCGCCTGTGTTTTGATGCTCAGACCACCCAGGCTCTGCCACAGCTTCTGCAGCTCGAGTTCCAGAGCACACCAAAAGGAGTGAGAGTGACAGAACCAGTTAGAAACTCAAAAACAACCCCCCAAAAAGCAGTGTAATCTGAAGAAGCTACTGCTGGTTTGGATTCCTGGGATGCAGCCAGGATTCCAGTACCGAGGGAGAGCTGGTGCAGGAGAGGGATTGAATGGATAACTACTCAGTGGGATGCAAATGATGCTGTTTAGAGCCATCAGCGTTTGCTTTTCCCCCTCTTTCACAGGACAAAAGACCTCGCTGGTGTGGTTAAAGGGCCCTGGGCTCTGACTCAACCACTTCGGGATGCTTGGGAGCTGACTGAGGCATCGTGGGAGCAAAGGAAAGGCTGAGGTGAGGTTTCCTGGGGTGCCAGGCATGTCTGTCTGTCTGTCTGCTGGGGATGTGGAGGGCAGATCCACCTCTGCCCAGGGAGCCTGCACAGAAGGAGTTGTCTGTGTCCCACCCCACCAGGAAACTGTCCTGTTTCTGGGCTCTGCTTTCCCTGTGGCCACAACTGATTCTGTGGGGCTGTCTCTCTGCTTCCCTTTGTTCTGAGCTGATGGGGGGACACTCATCATGAATGACCTCAGAGAAGAAATCCTCGCTGGCCACAGAAATGAGAGGAGGTGGCTGGTGGTGTCCGTGTGACACAGTGGAAGCTGCATGAAGCCAAAGGTTGAGGACTGAGGGAATCCTGCTCAAAAATCATGTCTAGTGGTGTAGAGACTGCTCAGGAGTTTTGAGTTGACACCCTTATGGTATTTTCAGCAGGAGGACTTGTGGAAACACTGCCTGCCCCTGACCCAACTTTTAATTCTCCTAAACTGGATCTTCTAGGTCCCTTCCAACCCCTAATATCTATGAATCTTCACCTTTAGATTCTTCTAAGTAAATATCTCTACCTCTTTCATTTCATTTCAGTCCCTGTTTTGATCTTTCTGTTCCCTCCAGCCTCAGTGAGGCAGTGATTTTGTGGTCATCTGCTTTAGTACCCAGCAGATGGTGAGAAGGTGGAACCAGTGAAGCTTCTCAACCCTCTTCTGAACACTGCTATTAAAGGCCATGGACCTCCCCAGAAGTCAGGATCTGAGGCAAGTTTTTTTTCCTCCAGAAACACCCCTCCTTTAGCCAAACCCTTCAGGATTTATTGTCAGTCAAAGCTTGGGTCAGATTCTCCCCTGGATGCTTTTGTTACACAGACATTCTTGATCCATCCAGAGTAAAATCCTCATTTCCCCATCGTTCTGCTGGAAGCATCCAGGATCTAAAACAAACCTTCGCTCAATATGTTGCTTCCCCATCTCCATTTGAAGCTCTTCTCTTCCTTCATTGTAAAATGCTCTTTTTTTCCCCCCCCCTCTGAAGATTAATAAGATTTTCTGTATGGTGTGTTTATTTAAAATGCAGTGAGAGGTAAAACATACGGATCCCACTTGAGCCTCGTTAAAAGAACTTGGCCAAAAATGGAAAGCCTTCAGAGGCCTATTACAGTGAATTATAGTAATTAGGAGCATGAATTCTGTCTAAGGGCTCGAACTGCTTGAGTGGATCTGGAATCCTTCCCAAAACCTGCAGAAATTTTAGGACCAGTGCCTGTCCAGCTGA
This sequence comes from Ceyx melanurus, assembly GCA_024611195.1. Lineage (NCBI taxonomy): Eukaryota > Metazoa > Chordata > Aves > Coraciiformes > Alcedinidae > Ceyx > Ceyx melanurus. The sequence goes on from JANHGL010025507.1 coordinate 20,585, forward strand.
AACACCCCATCTTGGCCCAGCAGCCGGCGCCGTTAGCACAAGTGCTGTGGTTTCAGGTTCTTTAGGGTGCTCAGCACCTCCATCCACAGCACCCTCGGGTCACTCCAGCCCTGCTGAGGCTTCTGGCTAGGCTGATCATCAGCACAGGCTTGGAGTTGTGCTGAATTCCTGTAGGATTCCCTGTGGGAATGGCTTGGGGAGCCAGCAGCTGTGGAGACCCCGGCCGCTGGCCATCCTCTGGAATTCCCTGCCTGGCTTCCCCCTGCCCTCCAGCCAGCACAGAGAGCAGCAGAGGCACAGCAGGGCTGCCTCCAGTAGCTCTCTGTCCAGAACAACACTGGAACAAAACGTTTAGGTAACAGCAGGAGCTGTTGTGGCTCTGCCAAGCTCCTGGGTGATGCTCTGGTGACGTCTGCAGCGCTGACTTCAGTTCTCTGTGCTGACAGAAGAGACCTGCTGGGGGTTTCAGGGATGAAACAGAGCTTGCTGGGCCCCCTCCTGTGAAGACAAATCTTCCATGAGATGTTTGTTTGGGCAACTCTTGTTTAAGGACAGAAAGTCTAGGGAATTCTCCAGGAGATGTGGTTTTCTGGCACGTGCACTTAGATTTTTTTTCTAAAGAGCTCGCTGCCACATTTTCAGGAGCTCAGCATCTCCTGTTGGAGTTTTGAAGGCACTGTGAGCAAAGCAGCTCCTGCTGGGTGAGTTCATCTGGGCTTTTCTGACCTCCCCTGGAGTTCCTGCCCTCCCTGGGTTGCAAACTCCCTCCAGCTGGAAGGTGCAGTTGGCAAAAGCCTGAAACATTTCATGGTCCTCCAGTGAATCAGCCTCCACGGACACATACTTGCAGAAACCTTTGGTCTCATTAGTCCTCCTGAAAAGAAGAAAAACCCACCAAAACACTTTTCCTCCTGTAATAATTTCATACAGGTGAGCAGTGGGAATTGAAAATCCTCTCTCAGCCTCTGCTGTGAGCCTTTTGGGATGACGAAAGGCACAGAAATGAAGGTGCAGAGCAGTCTGTGCTGCAGTTTCCAGTGCAGTCTCCCCACTGCTCCTGGCACAAGCTTTGAGGGAAATGCTCCTAAAGAAAACAGTCCCTCTGTGTAAACTCTCTCTACCTTGTCTGCTTTAATTAGAAAAGCATCAAGTGGCATTTCCTTCCCTGTGAAGTCCCAGGGGTGGCAGTAAGTTGAGTAGCTGGTAAACCAAACCAGCCCCTCTCTAACACCCAGAGCAGCAACCCTCAAACCCTTTTTGCTGTCACTTCCATCTGAAACTGGAAAGTTTTCTTCCAGGATGCTCCATAAGCCTCATCTCAGGTTCCTCCTCACTTTTTCAGACACAGCTTTGAAGCAGTGACCTGTTCACCAGGATGGCACAGAGCTTGACTGGAATTGGAACAGCCTGGACTGGTGCCCTGGAGCTGATTTCTGATGCACCAGCACCTCCTCCCTGCCTGTAAGTATTTGTCCCCTGTCACCCCCTTCCTTGCAAGATCAGCTGGGTTTTTGCCCCTCTGTTTTATGGCATCTGTTGATGACATCCATCTGTTGATTTACTGGGACTCTGGGACCAATAAAGAGCTGGATATGAAAGCTGGAGAGGTAACTAATCCTCCTGAAACCAGGCTTGCAGATTCAGGTGGCTTTCCACCTAGGGTTTGTCAGAACAATTTTTCCACTTGAAAATGTAACGTGGAAGCAGCATTTATTTATTTTTTTTTCTAGGTAAGAGTTGCCTTTTACCTCTTGGTAAGTCTGATCCCCTCCTTCTGTGCAGAATATTGTTTCCTGCTGCTGAGGAAAACAGGATCTGTAGAGTTGGAAGGCTTCAGGTCAGAATAGCTGGTGAGGAGGTTGGAGCACTGAGGGTTTTGGTGGAACTAGAATTCCTTTTGCTGTGGAAGGTTTCATCTGTACCATTGGATGCTGCTGTGGTTTATTTCTTTATGGCCTTCTGCAGGTTTTAGTCTCCTAAAGACAGGTGTTCCTGGGTTGAGTTTCACTGTCACTCAAGGGCAACATTCAGGCAGGTACTTGTCAGATGAGCTGTGGCTTTTTCTACCCCTAATCTCTGCCTGTTCTGGGGCAACTGGGACAATTCCATGTGGCTTGTGCAGACTGAACCCCCTCCTTTCTCATGGCCCACACTGGGTTCTGCCTCCCTCCAAGATGATTTGGTTCCAGGAAGGGACCTGTCAGAGCCTGGAACCTGAAGCTCTGGATAAAGAATTGGACACAGTCTCTCCATAGCAGAGGAATAACAACTGCCCTGAGTTAATGGGGGTTGAAGTGAGGTGAAATTGTGTCATGAGATCAGAATGCAGCTTTACACAGTTCAAGTTGAGTGTATTTCAAGTGGCTGTCTTCAAGTCTTCCAGCAAGTGCCTTATCACTGTGCCACTGCCCTACATCATTTGGATGCTTCAAGTCTGGCTGGGAAAAACCTGTTGGTTCCATGTTCTCTAGGTGCTGGTATCTCTGAGAAACCACAGTGAGGTCATGGAGGGATTTCTTTGCTTCTATTTCATACTGGGGATGATGTCTTAAAACTGGTGTCTCTTGAAGGGATCGAATGATGTCCAGGAGCAAAGGGTCAGATAAAGGGGGTGATGTCCTTGGATGACTATGTTTGAAGGTAGCTTGCTGCCAAGTAGGTTAAATTGCAGCACTGTCAATGAAAAAGTTGCTAATTATAGTGCCTTTGAAAAAGCCAAGTCTGTTCATTATGGAGTAAATGCTTCGTGGACTCTGAATCTCTCTTTATCTGACTCAAAAACTATTTTAGATTGACCTTCTTTCCCCACTTGCATTGTTCAAATAAGTATATTTAGCTGGGGTCAGAGTTTGGATAATGCATTCCCAGCCCTGGGGTTTATTAACTGGCTCCAGGACCCAGACCACAGCCTCAAGCAGCCCAAAGAGGTTTCAGATTCACTCTGTCCTGTGGCTATTTTCAGCTGCAGCCAAATCCATGTGGCTGTTTGATGGCTGCTTCTCCACTCTGCAGCTTGCCCCAGTGGCTGAAGCTTTGCCTTCCAGACAGAAACACCCCCTCAAAATGCAGAGTGTTCGTGTCAGGCTGAGTTCTCTGGGGTGAACAGCTTCCACAGGTCAGCCCTGCCAGCTGCTTTCCAGGTTTTCTGTGAGTCCACATCCCATCTGAAGTCCATGTCCTCAAACAAAATCCCTTCCCGTGTCCTCTGAAATGGAGCTTGAACTGGATGCCATTGGCTTTTATTCCGTGACCTTCCAGAGGCTGTTCTCTCCAGGAAAAAACTAAACAAAACACAGAAGTAAGTGACCTGAGGCACGAGGTTTTTAACACACTTGACAATTTTTCTGTGCAGAATTATGAGAGTTACAATGAATTTTTCACGCAGAAATATCATTCACCTGCCACAACCATCAGCTGCTTTTCAAAAGGCAGTGTTTCCAACTCTGGACTATTCCTAGGTCACAGTCTTGGCACATGTGTAGTCACAGTGATGACAGAAGTCCTGTTTCTTGTAGCAAATTAGCCAAAACCCCCCAAAAAGTTGCTTGGACTTGTCAATCCTTTAGCTTCTGCTTAATTTTCAAGAGGTCTCAGTGGCCTCTATGTTGATGCCAAATAACAACTGTGAAGACAGACCTCAAAATGCAGCCCAGGGTGAGAGATCTTCAGGACCTCCATTCTCAGACACAACCAGAGGAAGTGACTGCCCTACTAACTCCAGTTAAATAGAAAGAAAAGATACCTAGGAACACATTTCACACCTCTGTGTTTAGCCCACGGGTGAAACCCTCCAGGAAAAGGGCTGGAGAGCTGACACTGGCAGCAGTGTGTGGAAAGAGATGGATGCAGGAATCCAGGAACAGCCACCCCTGAGTGGGAGACAGAGATCTCTGCATTTCAGAAGTGAGTTTTCTCCCTTTTGAGATGTTGAAGGGAAAAAAAAAAACCCTGTTAACTTGGACAGTGGAGCTCCAGGGCTTTGCTTACAAGTGTTTTGAAGTTTTGGGAGATATTGGAAAAATACTTTCCTAGATATTAAAACTGTCCTTGTTGTAAAATGTATTCCTAGGCCGGGTGTTCATCCTGCAGGAGTCTAGCAAGCCTGTCTTTTTTTATTAAAAAGCCAAACAAACAAAAGGCCTTTTTCTATTAATGGCAGATGGGAGGCAGGATGGGACTCTGCTCCAGCAGGAGGGGCCTGGGCTCTGCTCTGACAGCATCAGGAAAAATAGACCTTGGATGGTGTTCCAGCTGCCAGGGGAGCTGCTTGCTGCTAAAAGAGATGCTTTCCAGTAACAAGTGAAAGGTTGCTGGTCTTACTGGGACCAAGAAGGCCAAGCATCCTTTAATAAGGAGCAGCACCACTCAGCAGAAGCTTTTCCAGATGGATTATCTACTTGGACACTGCGACCAGCTAAGGAGAAGGTGTCTTTCCTGCTGTACTTCTCTCTGTTCCTGCTGCAACAACACCCTGAATTAATCCTCCTCCCAGGCTGCTGAAGACCTGTCATCCCTCTGCTCTACCCACCCCTCGGTGAGCTCAGGGAGCCGAGGACCCCGGGCAGAGCCAGGCAAGGGCTGGGAATGATATCCCAGGGCCAGTAAAAAGGAGAAGAAACCATCCCTGTGCTGTCAGCACTTAGAAGCACTCAAGAGAGCAAAGTCAGAGTCCAGGGAAGTTAACAACCTCCTGGTGCCTGCTGTGGTCTTTGGGCTGGGCCCACCACGTGGACTCCTGTTTGGCTTCCAAGGACTTGGTGTAAAGGCAGCTCTTAACCCTCCAGCTATTTCAGAGGCTCTTTTTGGGCAGAAAGACAAATATTTTATTGGACAGATGTGCTTGTCGGTCTAGAACACTTCAGGATATTTTCAATGCTGGGTTTTTTTGTTGGGTTTGGGTTTTTTTTTTTGTCTTCCTGCTGTAGCTGGTTGAAAGGATAGTGTTTCTGCTCGTGCATTTTTCCAGCATTCACCACTTCCCCCAGTGCCAAACCATAGCCTGGCTCCTCTGGGGCTTGGAGCTGGGGGCTGAGCTGAGGAGAGGAGCTCTGTGAAACGCAGGTGGAGGAGACTGCCCCGTGTCACAGCAAGTGAGCAGCCCTCTGTGTCAGATCCTTCTTGGATTTACTCCCTCCTCCACCCCCTGAAAATTCATCAGGAACAGATTTCTGCAGTAGATTCCTCTCTCAAGCAGTATCCTTTTCCTTCTCCTTCTTCTCCTTCTTTCTTCTCCTTTTCCTTCTCCTTTTCCTTCTCCTTTTCCTTTTCCTTCTCCTTTTCCTTCTCCTTTTCCTTCTCCTTTTCCTTCTCCTTTTCCTTCTCCTTTTCCTTCTCCTTTTCCTTCTCCTT
>JANHGL010025509.1:0-11469 GCA_024611195.1 Ceyx melanurus
GACGTCTGCGCAGCTTTCTCAGCCGATTGGGCACCGCATCGGATGTTCTGTGGAGCAGAGAATAGGGATCATTTACAATCCGCTAAAAAAAAAAAATAAAGAAAAAGGAGAGAAAGAAAAAGAAAAGGGAAAAAAAAAAAAAAAAAAAAGAAGGTACCTTGCATTTCCCTGTCTCCAGAGCGGCGCCTGGGCTGGCCCCGCCGGCTGCACTGCGGGAGCGGCAGCGGCGCTCGGGGTGCGGGAGCAGCCGCCGCAGGGCACCAGGTGACAGCCCGGGCATTACCACAGAGGATGCCGGGGCTCAGAACCCCAACAGCCCTGCCTGATGCTTTCAGGAGCATCGTTATCGTGCGAGATAATAAGAGTGAGAACGTAGGGAAATAGGAAAAATCAAAGCGGTTGAATGGATAGATGGAGAGAGCTCGCCTGCCCTTGGGTGTGCTCGCAAGTGTTGCTGAGCTTTACAGGGGATTTTAATGAAAGCTTAGTTTTTTTAAGGCGTTTTCAGACATTATGAACTGAACATTCAGTATTTCAATGTAAGTTGCTCGCTCGCTTCCCCTTCAATAGAAAAAATAATTTCTGGAAGATTAGCTTCAAGTTGAATTTTCCATAGTCTTTAGAATTTTATATATCTCTATATTCACGCGTATATTACTAAAGCATGATTGAGGTTTTCCCCTCCTAAGCAATAAACCCCAGCCTCTGATGGTTACCTGATTTGCAGCTGTTTTTTCTGCAACGAGAAACAACAGTGTTGGTGACCTTATAAAGAAAAAAACCACCCTAATTCTCCACTCCCTGCCAAGATCAGGTATTGCTGGGATCCGCAGCACTGCAGAACACCTCCCCCACCGCCCTGTCAATGCCTTTCAGCTCCACCGTATTGACAGCAACTGCCCCAGCCTGAGTCTGGCTCCAGTGAAGCATCTCTCTTCTCTCCTCTCAACCCTGTGCATCTCTGCAGGGCTCCCCGTGCCAGCCCAGGAGCCGCTCTGGAGAAATCAGGTCTGGGCAAATGAATGAATCATAAAGCTACAGTGCACCGCAGCTCTCAGCACAGCCTGGGTGCTACACTTCATTCTTATGCAAGCTCGGAAAAAAAAAAAAATAAATAAACAAAACCAAAACAACGTGGTTTCAACCCTAAAAAAATGATGGCGTGTGGCAGGATGTTAAGTAGTGGGTTGTAGGGAACCTCTGAGTAAAAAGGGCTAGAAAACACATCAGGCCACTTCTCCTCAGCATCAGCAATGACACCATCACAGTACCCCCTCCCCAAATATTTATCTAATCTCTGGTTTAATTATTTATACTAATTGCCTTTTAAAATTATTTTTATTTTTAAATTATTTTTCTTTTTCTTTTTTTTTCTTCTGTTCTTGGCAGTTTGGAGCACAAATGAACTGTTCTCTGCTTCTCTGTGTGGAGACATTCTGCCTAGGGTTTTTTTTCCCTTTCCTTCTTCCCAAGCCTTATTCAGTTTTAACCCCTTTTCCACCGGACAGAAACCTCAGGCTCTGTGAGTACTGTGCATTGTTGCCCATTTCAAATGTCTGTTTTTAAGAGCCTTCCCCATCTTTTCCTAGCTGGCATTTAGCATGCCCAGAAACACCAGCAAAAGGCACCAAACCAGGGCACTTATTCATTGGGTAACTACTTTTTCAATGTGAAGTTGAGCAACCCTCTGGTAATTAACGACTGTCTCCTATGAAATCTCCAGTTGAGAAGGTTGGCTCTTGGATAATTTAAGTTATCATCGTTCACACTGATGCTAACAAAGTGTTCAGCAGATCCTGGCCATTCCAGCAGTTCAATCCCCACTTCCACATCCATTAGAGCATCTGAAAAACAGCCCTTCCCAGTCCAAAAGAAAAAAAAAATCTTGAAAATTTACTAATAATCTCTGATATTTTCACAATGTAGTGACTTTTCTTAAAGCAGCAGGTTGGCATTGATCACACCATATTCAGTAAGGGTCACTGTCATGGGATTTATAAGAATATATTTCAAATTCTCCAGCACAGCACAAGGTTGTTGTGCAAAGTACACCTTACAAAGGATAAGTGGGTTTCATCCAGACGACTCAGACAAAATGTAATACACTTAAGGCCCAGAGGAAAAGAAACTATTTTATATCAAGCAGACCTTGTCTCAGTCATAAGGTTATACACAAAATATTGCTCACACTATACCCAAACTAGTCATTTATGCATAAGTGGGGCATAAATATTGTTCAGGATCTGTAAAGTGGTGATGCACTACGTTGTTCTTGCAGCTATGAAGTTTTTATACTAAATCTGCCTAGTCTCTGGTCCCCATAAAGCACTGAGCAAGTAAAATGTGTATCCATGTGTGCAGAAATCCTCTAAAATATTGAATCATATGGTCAAAATATTGACCACTCACCGTTAGCCTTCAAGCATCTGAAGCTGAAGAAAAGAAAAACAAACTTCTTATGGAAATAGGACAAAAACTGCAGGGAAGAACTCTGAGTAGTAGAACATGCTTAAGTTCTTTGCTGAATCAGGACCTAAACCCCTATTCCTACTAACACTTCATTGAAGGAAAATTCTATGCTGATGAAAAATTTTCTGCCTAATCAGATATTTATTAACTATTTGCATTACCTTAGCAGTTCAAATCTTAATCAAAGACTTGGTAAGAACACAGGCAAAAAAAAATGGGATCTGGAGTTCTAAACATCTTAAAGAAGATCACCAATTGAATAAAGGATAGCTCAAGAAAAGTTTGTGGCAGAATTCATACTGGACATTGAGATCAGAATATATTTCATTGCTTCTACCATACTTGCCACAGATGCTTATAACACATTTTTTCCATGACTTAGAAGAAAAAACCTTCAATAAGTCTTCTAATGGGATGGGAAGAAATAAAGGGAGAAATAGAAGACTAGAACAGGATGGAGCATAAGACAGGCAAGACTAGAACAGGATGGGGCACAAAACAGGCATCAGCAAAAAGGTTGCAGAGGAAGGTATAGAGCAGGAAAAAAGCCAACAAATTGCTTAGAAGAGCTGCAACTGAAAGCAGGATTCACTTCAAGGTTAAGACTTGTGCATGGGTGTGGTAAAGCCCCATCATAGTCAGTTGGGCATCTAGTCAAGACAGTCAACATGGCTTGAAGGAAATGAAGGTGGTCAGACAGGATGTGTGCACTTGAGAGAGAAGATGAATAGCTCCCCAGGCTCTATCACATGTGTTTCTCCAATCTCATTGTGCTGCAAGAGGAACTAAGATGCCAAGTACGTGTTCAGGACACCTAAATTAGGAGAAAGCTTCAGCTACAGAGCCAGAGAACGACACGTAGAAGTTTTAAACTCACCATGAATATTAGTTTTTCAAGCTTTTCTAATCAGAGGCACCTACTGCTGACACAGCTGAGGTTCCAGCTGCTGCTTCAGGGGGCACAATTCCCCTTAGCTCTTCACAGAAACTTCTGCCCCATGCACTTATCTGACAAAGATGCCATTTTCAGACTGAAATTAGGGTAGAGCCCCTAATGACTCTTTGCTAACTATTTTTATTTCTACTTCTTAGTAAGGAATAATAGTAATAATAATAATAAAGCACTAGAAAAGTTCTGCCACAGTTTGCATTTTCCTTTGCTTGGTTTCTGTTTTGCCCATCTGAAATATCAATGGTTTTCTGCTTCCATTAGGAAAATGACCATATCTTCAGGCATATTTTCATTTTAAAAACCTGATTCGTTTATACACTAACTTACTGTTTAGTTATTAAGGAGGCTAAGGGTGCTTTCCTAAGCCTGGAATGTCAGAAAGCAGGATTCTCCATCCCAAGCCTCACAGCTGAAGTGGAGTGAATACATTTCACACCTTTACAGCAAACTACAAATACACACACAGTAGATTAGAGCTCAGATGAGGTCCTGAGGTTCACCCCTTTCTGGTCACCTAATCATTTTCAACAGGTTTAATATTAATCAGAGCTTGGTCTCTTTGTCTTCCTCAGCATGTCCTCCCTCCTCAGACAGACTTTCAGGATGGAGAAGAAGAAAGAGGAAGGAAATCACAGACTGGCCATATGAGCAGGATTTCCAGGGTGAGTGGGATCTGGACATGCCTCGTGGAGTTCATCTGTGCAGTTGCTGACCATCTGCAGAGCTTTGTGTGTGTGCTGGACCTGATGTGAGCACACACAGCAAGTGTATGGCACTGCATGCACATGGCCCCTTTCCCTCTGAGATCCCCTGGCTGGGTGCCCAGCCCTCAAACAGCTCCTTCCATTCTCCTTTCTAGTGGCACACAAAGTTAAGAAAGTCATCCTGTGAAGCAAAAAAAGCCCAGCAAGAGAGTGGCAGCAAGCACTTCTTAAACTCCAAGAACGCTGTCAACAACATCAGCTGCAAATTCTTTATTGCAGCTCCCATGCACACCCAAGAGTGCAACCAGCTGAGAACAAACAGCACACACTTCATCACACCGGGCACTCAGGATTATGTCACTAATGTGGCTCTTTCTGCAGTCCCTCGAGTGCCTCTGGCTTTGCAGAGCACATCCAGCTAAATGGCACTTGTATGGCCCTAGGACATGTGCTGTGTGGCCTCCTGCAGCCACTGCTCAATGGAATATAATGGAGATATGCTGAACGACAGAGCCCTCAGCACGGTGGGCGTGGGGGGCAGGCACAAGCACAAAGAATTAAGCAAGCAACTCGAAATTGGACAATTTCTATCGAGCAAGTATCTGTAATATATGCTGTCACTGAGACTGTCAAAATGGGCTAAATCCTCAGCTCAAGTGAAACTAGTAGATAGTGGAAATCACATGGCTTGTGGCAATAGGCACTAAGAGATCCCGCCTTATTTTACAAGGGTTTGGTTTTAATTTTGATGCCACAAAGAGGCTTGGAAGCCACACTTTCTCATTTGTACTCTCTCCTCCATTCACTGATCTGCATTGTTAAAATGGGATTTTCTGCCCAGGATTAAAATTGGGTCCTGTCCTGTTCTTATGGGGACTTAGAGTACAGTGATAACTTTTTCAGCAGCTCTGGGAAAAAAAGATTTGTTACTTGCCTTGTACACTAAGTCTGTGCAAATGATCTGCAAGTAGTTGGTATTTCTTCTTCTTAGGCTTCTGAAATATTTGCACTATTTCCATTTTTCATCAATTTCTTAATTTATATATTTTCTGTAATTAACTGAAGTATCCAGAGTAGCTATATAATTATATATTAAATAAACCCCACATCGATTTGATCAGGAATTTGCTGTACTAGAAGAATACTTAAGTGCTCTCTGCAAAGCTGAAGCAACTCATTTCACACTGCTCTGTTACCCACTTCAAAGAAATTAGGATAAAAATAATAAATAAAAGTTTACACCATTTTTTTTCCAAGTGGTAGAATGGAGCCACAAAAGTTTCGTTTCAGTAACTGGATAAACAGCTGAAATTAATTAGAATTAAATTTAAATGAAAAAATAATGAAATAATAATTAAAAAAAATTAGAAAATTTTAAGATATTAAATTTTCCAGTGAAAGACAAGCAAGATTTTCTAGAGTCCAGGTTTGAATTAGGTATAAACAAAAAGTGAACAGATCAGGTTATAACCCTGTCTCTGGCAACGAACTTTTTATTGCTGTGAATAAGGAGCTTATTTCCAAGTTCTGCTTTATTATTGACTGCCTGTATAATGGCATATAAAATTCTTTATTAGTATAATCCATACAGCTTAATTAACAAGTATTAATAGTGGCAGAGGTGCTAATAAAACTGGTTTCTTTTTGTTGTCACAGCCATTCTCAATCCACCCCTGCACTGGCACTGTGACAGGGAACCAGGGTATAGCCCTTCTTAAATACAAGGAACAAACCAACACCCAAACTGGAGTTCTGAACTCCCTGTATTCTTAAAAATCCTTAAGGAGAAAAGTCACCAGCTATTACTAGCTAAAATACACATAGTCTGTTTTTTCTTTAAAGCCAGACTGTCACCAGGTCAGAGGTTTGCACCAAGATGAGCAAAAGCTGTATGTCAGTGTTTTGAGTTTATCTCAGAAGGACAGCCAGAGAGGATGTGTTTGCACAACAGCAAGTAAGGTCAAGCAAACACACTGCTGCATGAATATCTTGTGTAATGTTCTTACAGTAAATTTCTCTTCCTTTATTACATAAATGTGTGGGTTAGTGTTCATCCACCTGTCTTGTGCTGAACAGGCTCAGGAGGCACATTCCCTCTGAGACAGGTGCACAGCATGTGGCTCTCAGCTGGCTTAAAAGAAAATCATCCATATTTATGCTGCTGAGCAGAGGGAGAAAGGAAAAATGGATGAAAGTTGATCTGGTACAAAAAAAAAAAGCATGAAATGAAAGGACATGCAACACATGGAAAGGGGACAGATGCATCAAAATGGGGCAATGTATTTATCAGGATATTAAAATCAGTGCATTGAAGGAAAAGTTAATACCCCCTACCCACATCTTTAGAAAGGAATTATAGCTGTCAATAGTTTATATGGCATTCTCCCTAAACAAAACTGGAATATTTCAAAATAAAGGCTCTTTGGTGAATTAACTGAATGACAGATAAAAGAGCTGAACTCAGAGGGAACCCAAACAGAAGATGCACTAACAAGTTAGAAGCAAACCCCTCTGATGTTCTTTATCACTTTATCTTTAGCAGAGCCCATCTGTACAGGAGCTCTCAGTTCTCTGCTAAAGAAGGGTTGTCCAATGATTAGAAGTGATCCTATAAGCAGAAATCCCACAATCAATCAGGATGAGGATTCAGCATTTTCTCAGCTCACTTGGAGGAGTAGGGATGAATTTTCCAAAGCACTGAAGAAATTAGCACACTCCTATATCCTATTCAACATGAACTGATTTTGGTTTCTAGATGTACTGCCTTCATATATCCAGTTTTTTATTTTATTTTTATTTTATTGGTTTTTATAACAATAAAAAAGCCACAAAATAAAATATTTGCTCAAGCTGCCATAGAAATTGACAGTCGTTTGAGCCTTATTTATTTATTTTTGGAAGACAGTAGATAAAAGAATTGTATAGGTCTTTCAATTAAGATGACATTAAGCTGTCATTCTGGGGATGTGGTGCCAGGAAGGCTACATAAACATTTCCATTTCTTTTCATGGGTTAACTGAGCCTGGATTTCTTTTTTACCTTCAGGTTATGCTACCTACACCCCTTTTCTCTAGGTGACCACGCAGGTAGGAACACATGAGCCAAGCTCATGGAGATTGGATAACACAGGTAATAATTGCAGCAGTGGTCTGTTTACAGAATAAAATATATGCTTTCTGTAATTTACAGAAATAAAAGATATGTATATCATGGCTTCTCTAAAGACATGCCCTAAACCAAACTCACCTGAGCAGAAAACATGTGAACTCGATGAGCAACTACTAAGCTACTACAAGACACCTCATATTTTACCACAGAATGAATCCAGATATGAAAATATTTCACTTTATCCCCTTGCTACATTCAGTTTTGTGGTTATTTTGCAAGTAATGGCCATGTACATAAAGAAAACAAACAATAGCAAGGTGACTGGAGCTTTTGTTAGGAAAAGTTAAAAAAATTGAAAACTTTAGGAAATGAGTATAAATTGTTTTCAAGGTTTTATAATCCCTAATATATAATTTAATTACCTAAAAAAAAAAAAAAAAAGGAAAAATAAAATAAAAATATTCCAGATCCAAGGGAAATATCACCATTGCAGAATGAGCCATGAGGAAAATGGAATTAATCAAAAATCTCCTGGTTTATAACGTGTGGTCTACTTGGCATACCCCACCCTGACAATATGCAGATGAGGAAGAGGTTTCTGCTGGGAAGATTGTACCCTCAGCCACATAATCACCATGTAAATCAGCCTTTAGAGTGTGCATTGTAATGTCTGACAGATGAAATTGATTTGTAATTCCATGCATCTGAACTCTACATAACCTCAGATAAAATTATCAATAGGAAGTTAATCTCTATTTTTACAGAAAACAAAGTATTATTGGGATGGAAGCCAGCCACGGGGAAGACAAAGAGCATGTGAATCAGGACAGGGTGCAACTGCTCTTCTCCTAAGAGACCTATTGCAAAACTAACTATACAAAGTAATTGGCCAGGTAGTAAGCAGAGAATAAAATAGATGGGCATAAAGATTCCAAACTGAAAAGGTGTGTATTGTTAGCACTGTTGTTACAGGGAAGCTACTCTGAGATCAATGCTCAATTTTCTTAGGTTCTACTAATCAGCTGTTCATAAACACTCCAAGCACCTCTTTGGCTATACAAGTAATAGCCTGGAGACAGTCAGTGCTGGAAACCATCAATGTGTGCTAGATAGTCCTCTATAAAAAAAGAATTAAACAATAAACCATAGAAAAATTAGCAAGACTGAAGATGAAGAAAAACCCACTACCCATTCTTCTACTAACCTACTTCTGTTCTTCTTTCAAACACATTTCTGCCCTTTTTTTCTCCTCTTTCCTCCCCACACACCACTTAAGTCTAAATTTCTCTTCCCCCCATGGCTTCAGATAGCACAGTTTGCTTCTCAGTAGTAACTATTATTCTCATTTTCTCTTCCATTTTCTACCTTTTCTACTTCAGAGTCACCAAACACTGGTTGCCCAGAGATGTTGTGGAGTTTCCACCCTTGGAGACACTCAAAAGCTGCCTGGACGTGGTCCTGAGCAGCTGGCACTGGGTGGCTCTGCTTAAGCAGGGAGGTGTGTGAAACAAATCACCTTCAGAGGTCCTTTCCAACCTCAACCATTCTGTGGTACCTGGAGGATTCCTTCTCTATATAGTGTTGATCACCTGCTGAGCTGTATTTACCACTTCTAACTGCACTCTGCAACTTACTGCTTGGAAACACCTTTTCTGGAGGCAAGTTTTAAAAGAGTAGCCTCAGCACTGCTTTGTTTGCCAATATAGGCCATGTCTACTACAAAGTAATTTCTCTATGGGGGGAATTTTCCTTTCTAGCCACATGAATTTTGTCTCAGAATGGCTCTGCTGTGCTCCTTTTCCCTGGTTAGGGTTTGTTCAAATGTTGTCAAATGTAAGATTGCAGAGTTCAGATATTAAGTGACCTTTGCTGACTGCTGAATGTCACTCTAGATCTGTGTGTACAGAAAACCTGAATTACAAGATACACTGCCTTTTTTTTTCTTTTTTTTTTAATACATGTGTACAAAGGAGGAGCAGGTCAGGGATTGAAAACCTATATCAAAAAAAGAGAGGTATATAAAAGAAGGGTAAGTGGCATACAGATAAGGTGAATATGATGTAGCAGATTAATTATGGATCTGCAAGGAAAAGAAATGCACCTCTGTATTGGTTCAGCTTCAAAGTGCAAAATGATTTCTTCATTTGCAGAATGGAAATATGCAGAAGAGGTGAAGAGGCAAGATCCTATGTGCAGAACATTTTTTAGGGACTGTTTGACTATCAAAATTTCTAACACCAGTTCTATATCCATTTCACTTCAAAGACTTTCCAAAGTGTTTGCTCCATCCTTTACTTACTCCTTCAACTCCTAACTGTTAAGCAAAACAAAACCATTGCCATTCCAGCTTACTGGAAGGTTATGTTTTCAGGAACTGGGAGAGAGGGAAGAAAAGAAAGTTAAGTATAAAAAAAAATACTAAAATCACTGTGGGAATTTTTCAGTTTCTTTAAAACTCTTATGGCTTCTGAGTACTTAAGGAATAATAGCTGTGAGGGTAATTATCACTGCTTCTAGGATACTCAGATATGTGTGCTGAAGAAATAAAGAAGTGTTTTTTTCCCAAATATTCAAAAGAATACCCTGATAAAATGACCATTTTCAACTAGAATGAAAAAGATTCACCATGTAAGGAACAATTCTTTTGGCATTTCATAACCCCATAGAAATGAGAATCTCTAACATATGTAATTTTTTTTGCATCTAAATACAACCTCTGTTTAAAGTTAGCAGCAGAAAAAAATAACATATTCACATATATACCTCTGAGCAATGTTTTACCAAGATCCTACAGAAAACAGCACTTTCACCAAGACCCTGTATGTTATTTTCCCTACACACACAACAGAAATCAAAGGACCTGACAACATTTCTTTCCTAGCTGACACCAGTGGACAGACAAGTCTGTGAGAGCAGGGTTCTGCAGATGTCTGTACAGAGCCCTGAGACTTATCTACCAAGAAGCTTTCAGAAAGTCTGATTTCAGCAGTTGAAAACATCAATTGCCTTGAGAAAAAGATTAAGAAAAGAGAACTGCAGAACAATCCAGTTCCACAGAGAGTGGTGGTAGTGGAACACTGGTAGAGTCTGTCCAGGGAGGTGGTGTAGGACCCATGCCTGGAGACATTCAAGGTCAGATTGGATGGTGCTCTGAGTAGCCTGATCTAGTTGCAGATGTCCCTGCTCACTGCAGCAGGGTTGGACTAGATGACCTTTAAAGTTCCCTTCCAATCCAATGCATTCTATGATTCTCTGATTCTACAAACAGAGCAAAAGGGGGCAACAAGCAGGTATCATTCTTTTCAAGGGCTAACTGCACTGAAGGAGATGATGGATTGCTTTACTCACCAGATCCATTTCCTTAAACAAATAACGAGCTTTTGAAGTCCTATTCAAACCCAGTGAAAAGGCAAAATCTAGGAATATCTAAATCACATTGAAAACCCAAATGGAATGTCTCCTTAGGTTGTGTCCTACCAAGTGCTTCACATGAAAAAAAATACAAATGGAAGGGATAGGCAGATGCTTTAGAATGATAGGTGTGCATTTGCCAATTAACTTACCTGACTGGTACTAGTAATGCACAGTCTCCTTCTACCAGTTGGTGTCTGAATCTTCTCTTTCCCATATGAGTAGGTCAGGCTTCTTGGGTGGTTTTAGCCATCTAGAAAGACAAGGAAAAAACATTTATTACTCCCTGAGACAGTGGATTCTAAAGAGAATCCTTCTGCTTCTTTGGAGTAAGCTGGTTTCAGGCCCACTCCCCACCTCAGGGCAGTCCCCGTTACTAATGAGGAAAAAAGATCTTAAGGTTTACAAAAATAACTCAAGAGCATCTTTGGACTCTCCAGTCAACCAAAATATTTAGTATTAACCACAGTGCTTCTAGGTAGAAACTGTTTACACTATACCTTTGATGTGAGAGCCTGAAAATGCCAGGTTAGTCCTTTACTGGTTGTTTATTTCTGCTTCTTATCTATCTGTTATCTAGTTGTTTTACAGACTTTTTAATCTCACAAATGTACCCCTACCATCACTTCTCCTTCCCCAGAGACTTGAAAGCAGCTGGGGGAGAGGCTGAGACAGCTGGGGCTCTTTAACCTGGAGAAGACTGAGGGGGGAGCTCATCAGTGTCTATCAATATGTTACAGGTGAGTGCAGGGAGGATGGAGCCAGACTCTGCTCAGTGCCATCCAGTGCCAGGACAAGAGGCAATGGGAGTCAGTTGGAGCACAA
>JANHGL010025509.1:11569-32879 GCA_024611195.1 Ceyx melanurus
CAGGGGGGGCTGGAATGTCTCCAGAGCAGGAGACTCCACAACCCCCCTGGGCAGCCCCTGCCAGGCTCTGCCACCCTGATGTTGCATCTCATGGCACCCCTCGCACATGCAATGACCCTGTGAACCCACATAAAACATTTGGTAGTTTAGGCAAAAGGCTGTGTTAGGATGGCATCGTAAATTTAAATAGAACATTTGGTGGCTGCCACAGCAGCAGGCTGTGCTGCCAGCCAGAGAGACCTGGGCAGGCTGGAAACTAACTTTGGTTAGTTTTCACAGGTAAAAACAATGGTGCAATTTGCAGTAAAAGTGGATTAGTGTGAAAGAGCTGACTTTAATGTGATTCAGATGTCATACTGGACTTGCAAAATTGAAAGTGTCTTGAATGATTGTAAGCTGTATTCTCTTGCGGCTTTAATTCTTCAAGATAATTATCTGTTGAAATTAATTGTATGTTCTATGTTCTCAGCCTTCTGGAAGAAATATCTGCATTTTAAATTTCATCTATTTAGAAAAAAAACCTTTGCAATGTTCTTTCAATCTCAAAGACCTTATATGTTAACTGCATACATTTCTATTCCTAAGTGAAATACACGTTTTGTAACACTTATTTATGAGTGAATTTGCAGTGAGAACATGTAATACACTAAAGGATACACTCAACTTTATCCAGGATAATAAAAACCTAACACTGCTCTTTAAATAAAAACTCAGAATAAGACAAAAAGGCAACATGAATGGAAATGTGGACTTTGGTCTTTCTCCCTTCAGGCAAGTTGGACAAGACAGTGTGAGAAGGACTCCCTCACCCTGCTCCTGCATTAATCTGGACTATCCCTGTAGGCTTCTGTCTCCAGAGAATTCCCTACAGAGACCAGGTTTGCTAATGAAATGAAATTTATTAATTTAGATAAATAATTAATTAATAAGATAAATAAATAAGATACATAAATAATTAAACAAGACCTTTCTAATTGAATTCTCATTTATCCCTGCTACTGTGCTTTGGTTTTCATTGCAATGTCGTCTTTTTCTTTCCTAATTGTACACCTTATTTTTACTTCATGATGTTAGCTTTCAGTCTAAAAACAGTCTGTCTGTGTTAGCAGCACTGCAGCAAGCCTGTGTCCAAAAAGCAATGTTTAAAACAGCACAGCATTGGTATATTTACCAAATCTTACAGTGGCTGATAAAACTGTGCTGATCCTGGTTTTCTCTAATGGTCAGGTTGCCAGTAACAATCAGAACCAAAAACAAAAGCTGCATTTTGATCAGTGTGCTCTTTTCCTTTCTGTGTTTGTCTCGTTTTCTCTTTATGGAAAGAAGGCCAGATTTCAGTAAAGATATTAATTAACAACTGCATATCCAGCCCCTCTCTGCTTTCTTTTCTTCTGTTCCCATGCAGTCATTGCCATCTTCAGGCCAGCTTTCTGAATTGACATCATATGTCGGGTAGAAAACTCATCCAACTGCCCATTCATGTTCTTCTGTGGCAGCTGCAACTCATTCAGAGGATAACCTCCTTCTAGCATTAAAATCCTGGAAGTCTTAGCTGCAATGGAATATACTGCAACTCATGCAGAGTGGAAGGGTGCCTGTGGCACTGTGCTGATGTAGAAGATACAGTCCTTCTTAGGGCTGTGTTATCAAAGGACTCAGTGCCTTTTGAAATGGAATTTATTTCAGGTTCTAGTCAGGCATAAAATGTATGAAATCCATCCACCAGATGGCACACTAAATCCCCTCTTCTGAAAAGTGACATTATCCAGGAGAGCAACAGTACACGGCAGGCTGAAAATTTCACCTGGGATACAATATGCAGACTTGGCTTAATTTTGGCAGCAATTCTAGCTCAACCTTAAGAGCTACAAAATGACTTAGGGAAACATTAAGAGAATAAATGGGACAAGACAGCGCTTGTGTTGGGATTTTTTTTCAGCTAATAACTTGTTCAATTTGTAGTGACATGTATGATGTCTGGGATGGACATCTAACAGTGGAGACTGGCTATATTTGCCTTCAGCTCTTGATTCTCCAAGCAGGTTGTTGCGTGCCAAGCAGTGGCTGCTGTGCCTGGCAATCAGTATTGCCTATGCTGTCAATCACTCTAATGAAGATTAAGCATCTCATCTACAAATATATTACTGAAAAAAAAAAAATATATCCAAGTAGCTCCCAGGCCTTATATGTTTGGAAATGAGAGAAGCTGCTGAGCACAGCTGACACTGTCTGAGGTGCACCTTTCCAGCTTTGCCGGTGTTGGAAGGTGGAGTTTCAATAGTAGAGACATCATGACCTGTGGAGATCTGGCTGCTCTCTGATGCTGTCTCTCTTCCATGTTTCCAGCAAATGCTGTGTGGTCAGCTACTGGCTGAAAGCACAACAAATAATGTGAGAATGTGACTTTTCCCACGTATACATGCCACAAAAACAAAGGAGGGAAGCAGCCTGTGCCCATGTGAAGAGCAGTCAGACTTTTCCACAGCATGCTTCTGATGAATTGTACTAAAAAGTGAGATGAATGCACAGGTTGTAAGTGGGGTAAACAAGGTGTATAAATACACCATGAATTATACACCCTCAG
This sequence comes from Ceyx melanurus, assembly GCA_024611195.1. NCBI lineage: Eukaryota > Metazoa > Chordata > Aves > Coraciiformes > Alcedinidae > Ceyx > Ceyx melanurus. Next base: position 14,154 of record JANHGL010025509.1, read on the forward strand.
GCAAATACAGGATAGTAGGCATTATTTGGAGCAGATACTGCAGAACTTGATGTCACTGCATTCATGTACTGCAGCTGGAGGTGCTGGAGCAAATGTACCTGCAGTGGCTTAGGTAAAATCCAATGTACAGTGCCTGTAGTAGCTCTGATCTTGAGAAGTGCTGGAGTGTAACTCACCTCTGAGTGATTCACTGCTAGTATCACTTGATGCCTAAATGAAAGTCTCTGAATCACAGCACTTAAGAACAGACATAGTATTATTTTTAGGCAATTGCCAGTTTGTCCTCAATTCAAGAGAAAAATTCTGTTCTCAACTTCCTACCGAGTTTATGGTTTAGTTTGGCAGCTTACAGGGTTCTTTTTGAACTGATTCAACTGTTTACCATCATATCCATTCACCCATGTGAAAAAAATCCCAAAATAACAGAAGTGATAGTTAGAGTAAAAAAAGCCAAAACAACCAACCAAAAAAACCCACAAACAACAAAACAACCAACCACCCAACAAAAAAAAAAAGAAAAAAAACCAACAAAACAAGCCATGAGAATCAAGGACTCTTCTGTGAGAGTCATGACAAAAGTACAATTTTAATGTTCCCTAAACTGGTGAAAGTAGTAAAACAATAAATGCAGTGTGGGCAAAATCTTGCTCTCATTTCAGACTCTTTTTTTTTCACTTACACAAATCCCTTAAGAGCATGAGAAATTTCAGAAGTGCAGAACTGTCCTTTATTTAAGTTTAAATGTGACATTAATCACAAGGTTCTCATTGTTCTTTTCCTGAAAGCAAATGAGATGTAATAGTCAAATCCCAAGATATTTGTTAGTCTTCAAACTAACAAATTTCACAGAACCCAGGGGAATTTGTCTGAGTAAAGACCAGAATGGCATGTTTGCTCCACCAGAGAGATACACAAGTGTGGCCTTCAACATCACACTCATTCTACAAAGCAGAGAGGTCTGACAGAAGTGTAGCCATGGGGTGCCATCTGGACAATGCAGCGCTCTGCATTTCTACTGCAGTCCAAGATAGAAGACCAAGGGAGGTTCTCCTCCCCCTCTACTCTGCGCTGGTGAGACCCCACCTGGAATACTGTGTCCAGTGCTGGGCACACCAGTTCAGGAAAGACAGATTTACTGGAGAGAGTCCAGTGCAGGGCACCAAGATGCTGAAGGGAGTGGAGCATCTCCCTTATGGAAGAGGCTGAGAGAGCTGGGGCTCTGTAGCCTGGAGAAGAGGAGACAGGGGGGAGCTCAGCAGTGTCTGTCAAGATGTTAAAGGTGAGTGTAGGGAGGATGGAGCCAGACCAGTGCCAGGACAAGAGGCAATGGGAGTCAGTTGGAGCACAAGAGGTTGAGGGGAAACACAAGGACAAACTTGTTCCCAGTGAGGGTGGCAGAGCCTGGCAGGGGCTGCCCAGGCAGGTTGTGGAGTCTCCTGCTCTGGAGACATTCCAGCCCCACCTGGATCTGTTCCTGGGTGACTTGGTCTAGGTGATGCTGCTCTGCAGACATTCCAGCCCCTCCTGGATCTGTTCCTGGGTGACTTGGTCTAGGTGATGCTGCTCTGGCAGGGTGAGGGGCCACAGGCAGGAGCAAGTCACTGGGCAGCAGCCTGAGGAGGGGCTGTGAGGTATGGTGTGCACCCTCTGCCTGCCCATGCCCATGCCCATGCCATAAAAGCATCCCTTTCAGCTGATCATGTATCCTATTGCCTCCTACATGATAGCACAGGGTTCCCACGGTACTTCATAGGATATCATTTGAATGTTGCTTTCACACCCCAGCAAAATCTTTCTTCATTTCCCTAAAGCACACTGAATATTTAGAGGGACCCATTGGCAGTATTCTAGAGTACCTTAGATTTCATTTTCCAGTATAAAGGCCTGATTCAAAGCTTTGTGAAGTTCATGACAACCTTGTTTCTCGCAGGCACAGGATCAATTTAGCTCTTAATTTAGCTCACCGACCATCCTGATGTCAGGTCACTGATTCAATTTAGTTCTGACTTCCACTTTCCCTAGTTAATCCTTTCATTTGTGAATACTTGCAGCAGTCAAAGTTAGGCATTCCTGTTTTCAGATTTACCTGAGAAGATACATGTCTCTTCAGTCATGTGGTACAGATTTATCCCAGACCTCAGTAACTTCACCTATTTAATTTCCACTGCCTTGTTGGATGCAGTTAGTTTTCCTGTTATTTTCAGAAGTGGGAATCTTTATCTATGGATCATTAAATTGGGTTGCTACATTGAAGTGCAAGTTTTTAATTTGCAATAGTCACTGGTATTTTGCCTTCAGAGCTCCATCATAATTTCTTATCGAGTTGTATCCAACTTAGTATCACATAAAAGTTTTAAAACACTGAGAAAATTGGACTACTGTGTATTTAAGGGTGGAATACAACATACAATGGAATTTTAAGGATGGAATATAAAGGATAAAACAACAATAAGCAGCTATAATGATTTTGGATGAATGAACAAAACCCCTAAAAGGGTGCTCACAGAAAAGAGCTTGAAATGAGAGGCCTTCTTGCTTCACTCTCCATCTTGTCATATCCTGACTGAGGAAAAAAAGGAATAAGAAAGAGCCATGGCTTAGGTCATTATTTTACATTATTTGGGGATATTATTTCTATTTTTGACTCCACTTATCACATCTTCTGCATGTGGTAAGGAACACTGAGTGTCTTATTTTCTCTTACCTTTGTATATAGGAAGGGCCAAAGGGGAACTGATCTTAGATTATAATGAGGAAATAGATAAACTTTTTATGAGCCTGTTAAACTTATAATACTTACAAATTATTACCTAAGCACACTTACAAAGCCATGTGGTTTTGTTCCTTTTATTGTACTATACTAATAGTGATTCAGAAACTATTGTCTTTGAATATTCATCGAGAGGGAGGTTTACTTGTATTTACCTACTCAGAATGCTAGTCAAATACCAAATTTAGGTAATGTATAGCCAAGATTATTAAGTATGCAGCTCTGCTCACATTTAACTCTTTGGGTTAATTGTTTAACATGTCCTTAGCTCTGGCTACTTTTTTCCTCTACTTGAAAAAAGCTACTCAGATTTTTATCACAAAACATAGAGATAAATTAGACTTATCCACAGAGGACCACTGTCACAAAATAGCAGTTGCAAAAGCAGTGGGAGAAAGGAAACAGTCCTTTTTGAAATAACTTTTCAAAAATGAGTAAGAATCTAACCTTAATATCTTGTTTTTGATACTTTAAATGACTTGTCATTTTCACTTGTTTTTCCTTTATATTTCCAACAGCAAAGATTAACAGGTATCATATAAAGAAACCCTGGACACGTTTCTGACCCCTCATACTCAGTGATTCACAGCCAGGTCTTACCAAATGAACAATATTAATCAATATTAGGAGGGAGACAAAAAGGAAGCAGAGAAGTAACTGTATCTTGCAGCACAACCTGAAGGTTATTATTTCTAGGCAGGATGTACAAGACCAAAGCACTCAAAGAAAGGGAAAGTGACCATTTTAGCTCACAATGTCTAAAGGCCATTTGTGTAGTCTCATAGTTTTATTTATTTTCTATATTAGATCATGTAGAAACGTTTAAAAAGCCCAAAAAATTAATGTGAAGCTCCTTGCTTCTGAAATGCAGAAACAACTTTTTTTTTTTCACATGGAGGGGCTTCAGATGAGTCTCTTCTGAAAAAGAATCATATTAACACTGTAAGTATGTATTAATTGCTGTATATACTGTACATATTAATTACTGTAAGTATGTCAGTCATGTAGAATGTATATGTAAATATATGTAATATGTAATGTATATGTAAAATATAACATTTTCATTTCCCAAGTGAATAAATAGATCAACAAATACAACATCACTATTAAATATTGATAAAACCACAGGATAATATTTATTTTAGATAAGAAAATATTCCTAAGGAAGCTAACAGTGGAATAGAATGATATTACACACAGAAATTTAAACATACAAGTAACACATTAAATTCTTCCCTTCTCATGACACATTCAATACCAGGAGTCAGAATACCAAAAAAGATCACAATCTCAATAATTAATTTATGAATTGTCAATTATATTTCAGTTCAGTGAGTACTTGGGTTGTGTTGTAAGAACAAATCCACACGTGAAATTCTGTGAACAGAACTTCTCTTTAGTCTTCAAAGAAATTAAAACAATTTCAAGAGAGAAGATGCTTTGTAGAAACTCCATTAACTCAATAAAGACAAATGTGAGTGGTTTTAAGCAAGAATAGCAGTTACATTTCAATTCCAATAGCTTTTTATGGTAAAAGATTTTTTCTGCCTTTTCAGTTCTAGTGGTATTGACCAGATAACCATAATTTCTTTTGAAAGAAAGAGAACTGTGCTAATTATTTATCATAATAACAGTATTCAAAGGTCATATATTCATCATATGTTAATAGGAGGTATGGTATTTTTCTTAGTAACTTGCATCTTCATTAAGTATTGAAATAATTCATTTTGTTATTCAAAAATCTCTTTACTACACGGGTTCTCTTAAGGTTACTTCTGTATAAATCAGTTTAATAGTAATAATGGAGCTGCTGGTGTTTTGCTTCTTCCCTTGTCTCACATTTCAGGAACAGTGTGGTCCAGAAGACAGTGCACTAGCTAGAGAGATCTTTGCACTCACATTCTCTGCAATAAATTTCCTTGTTGATGTTTCCCCTCTTTCTGCCATCCAATATTTCATGCACTTCAGGGCAGATACCTTCTATGAGGTTTCTATAATCCTTTGCACAAACAAGACTTCATGTTATCTTGCATCTGTAGAAGCATTTTAAAGCAAAAACCCACAAGTCAATTAGAGGTATGATATTTTCTATTTCAAAATGTATTCTAGTATACTAGTATAAATGCTTATATAGTCAGGAGGTGATGTGTATCTGTGAACCACTAATTATATTATTCTTCATGGATTCAGTACATACCTGTGGACTTTGCAATGTGTTTGTGTGAAAAAAAAAGTAAAGAATCATGGAAGCTGCAGAGCAAAGACTGGAATCCACAGGACATGATAAAGCTTTAAATGGCCATCATGAGAAGACATTGAAAACAAATGGAATGAGTTCATCAGAGACTTTATAAACTAGCAAGCATGCTTAAGCTGCATGAAAAAAAAAGGTTCTGGCTTTATTTTTATTATTCAGATACCCATAATAGATTTAGCATTTTGTTTTCATGGGTGTTTTGTTGTGAAGAATTTCCTTATTGCATTAAGGAATGTAATCTTAAGGGTTAATTTTAACCAAGGCAGGTTCTTCTCCAGAGGCTCTATTGACAAATGGCTCTTCTGAAGGGCAGTTCAGAGCCTAATTCATGATCTTAGAATTAGTTTACTGAAGGCCCCTTCCTCTCCCCATTGGCTGTCTCCCTTGGAAATTAAAACATTAGAGACCTCCCCTCTGTAAGCTTAGTTGTCAGTTAATAAGTGGAAAACCCTGTTAGCATTCAGATGTGATTCAGAACAACTCTTTTTATGTCACATTATTTACAAAGATCTTTACTGAGTTTTCACAGATGGATAACAGAGGAAGATTTACTCAGCATCAACCATCTCTGACCCCATGCAAGTCCTATGCAGCTCTTACAGGCAGAAATACTGGGCCTCAAATCTTTGTGCCTTATGCTTTAGTTTCCTTTTTTTTTTTCTTTTTTTTCCCAGCAGAGTCTGAAGCACATCAGCAGTATTTGATTGCTATCTGCTATGAAATTGCACTGGTTCTGATAGCAACCAGTAAATGGCACTTCCTGATGATAATCTTTCCACTGCTGCTCCATTCACAAACAGCTATCTAGTAGGAGTTTCTTGGAATCACAAACAGGTTTATATAGGAACTCTTATAAGAAAGGGAAGAAAATGAAAAACATGTCATTATTCTAATTTTATATGACTACCTCAACCAGGAAATGCTTCCAAGTGAAGCAACTGGGACACACAGCAAAGTCTTTCTGCATGAGACCATGCCACATGGGAAAGGATGGTTATGAGCTGAGAATACTTTGTCCAGGAAGCTCTTGAAGATAAAGCACCAGCCTCCACTGCAACGATGCAATTACAATGATGTTACCTTGGTTATAAGTGCTTGGATCTACTAACAACAAGCTCAGACACATTTGGACACTTGCTCCAGTGTGGGTCCCCACAGTCATAAGTCCTGCCAGCAAACTCTGCTTCAGTATGGGCTTCTCTCTCCATGGATCCACAGGTCCTGCCAGGAGCCTGCTCCAGTGCACACTTCCAGTGGGGTCACAGCCTTCTTCAGCCTCATCCTTCACACACTTCTTACCTTGGGAAAGGTGCTGGCACTCAGAATTGACAGGGTGCTGTGTAACTATGGATTAAGAAGACAGGCCAAAGGTAGTTGTACTGTATTATTGCATGGACAAGGAGTAAACTTGAGATCATCCCAAACTCCAGCCATGCTAGCACTAACAAAACTTGTGGTGAATGAAGCCTGCTTTATTCTTCTGACACCAAAACTGTAACTCTGAATGTTTACATAGATGTTTCATCACCAGGTTCACTTTTTGTTTGTTTATTTTTTGTTTGTTTTTTTTTTTTACTGGACTGATAATGTAGATTCTGAAAAGAAAACAGTAGTTTGGATATGAAAAACTGCTTCTTTCTCCCTCCCTCCCTCCCTGTGTCTTTTGACCTTCAGACCTTCAAAGAAAACTACAATTCCAGATCTCAAATGCCCCTATTTTCTATAGGGTGGGAGAAACATCCATCTCCTCGAAATTCCTTTCTGTTCTAGTCCTCATTCTCAGGTGAAATTAGAAATAACAGGTTGTGCTGGGGCAGTAGCCTTTCCTCAAGGGACAGCATGCTGTTCATAGGATTTAAATGTGTTCTCAAGTAGAAAAAATAGCTCTATAGGATATTGGTTTCCGAAGTGTTCCATTTATAATTTTATTGCCAGCCCCACCAGGTGATCACTTTGTGAGCTAGTTGACCACTAAATATGAATTCCCATGTAATACTGCATTTTTAGGCACGGTTCAGTTATAATCTGTGCACAAAGAGAAAACTGTTGGAAATTGCTCACATACAAAGGACCAGTACAGGTTCAGGTAGACACATTCTCTTTGCACTACACCATGTACAGAAGAGTATTTAGCAATCCATAAGAGGCAGCAGTGAATGTAAACACTCAGTCAAGGCAGGAAATACAGAAGCTAAAATAAGCAGCATGAATCACTGCAACAGCAAGAGGAAAACTTGCAGCTCTGTATTCCACAATGAAAAAGTAAACTCAAAAGACCTGCTGCTTTTTTTTTTTCACCCTGCTGCAATATGGCAAAGCAGCTCCTGAATGTCCATAAATAGCATTTCTCTCACGTTGACTTTCCCAGTCACAGAAATATTTGCACTTTTAAAGGTGAGATAGTTTTAGAAGTAGAATCAGTAACAGTCAGATGGAGAAAGAGAGGACATGGTTGCTACAGATGTAGAAAGATAAACTATTGCCAGAAGTAATCTTCCTGACATGGTTTTTTTTTTCAGATGCTACCCTCAGAAAGAAACTCTACTGTGTATGTTGTTATCCTCTATTGCTGACATGAAACTGCAGCTGCTGATCTAGCTTTATGTAACCAGATTTGTTTGACTCCTGGATAAAGAAACCATCATATCATTAAAACATTGAACTTTGAGTGAAAATATTCCCTTTATCTTCCTCAGTTTTCAACACGGTATGTCCTCTTGGGGCTAAAAGGCTTATGTATGTCTGTCTGTGTGCAGAAATCTTGCTTCTGTCACTGGTTTGTTGTGTGGCCTGGAGTAGCTCTGATACTCTGGGAGGAGAGTGAAATCCTGGCCCTGCTAAGAGTGGGATGCTTGGTCTTTACTACAGCAGGGTCAGGACTTCACACTGCATCTCATATTCCAAAGCTGTACAATGAAGACACAGATATAACAAGTCCCTGCCCCCTTCACAAGAGTATTAGAAGTTAAGTGTGAATAGGTTCACTTCAGAAAAATCAATTACTGTTGTGACTTGATCTTTGTAAATGCACAGAACTCTGAAAAGAGTAACTCCCTGACACTCCTTCTTCACATTTTTCCCCTGCTCCATCATGGGTCTCCTACATGCAGCAGGTCCTGCCAGAAAAACTGCCCTTGCATGGGCTCCTCTCCAAGGGTAATTGTACCTGCCAGGAGCTTAGGGTCTCTCCAGGCTGCAGCTTCCTTCAGGGCACATCCACCTGCTCTCACCTGGGGTTCTCCACAGGCTGAAGTGTGAATACCTGCTCCACTGTGGTCCTCCATGGGCTGCAGGAGGAAAACCTGCTTCTCCATGATCTCCATGGGTGGCAAGGGAATTGCAGCTCCAGCAATTCTTCTGTAGCCACTTTACTCTCATGTTCTCATGTTCTGTGGAAGCCTGAGGAAGTTCTGTGGACAAATCACACTCACTCTGTACATCAAGCAAAGCACAAAATGAAACTATCCCATCACTTCAGTTATCTCAGCATCCTCTCCAGGTCAGTCCATGCTTTAACTTAAAGAAAATGCTGGCAGTGACACCAAGGATTGCTGGGAACTCACTAATCTGAAAAATGATGACCTTAGGGGATCTCTGTCCCTGCTTCTCATGTGGTCCTGCAAGAAACAGCCAAATAATTATAAATTGGAGACAACTCAGTAAACACAGTGGGAAGTAGTGTGGATAAATGGAACTTCTTCTAAACTACTCTTACCAGCTCATAGATTTCCCTCAGAATATTTGGTAGGCCAGACTGGGTTTCTCATTTACTAGAATATTGCATCATGCTAGAACAGGTTTGTGAGTCCTCATTTCAGCTAGCACAGTGTTAATCATAAGTGGGTAGTGAGCATGGATTGAGGAGACAGACACCCAACATGAGACAGTCAGCTGAGATTAAATGCTATGGCAACTCCAGGGTTAATCACAATCAGCTCTCATCTGGATAGTAAACTCAAATTGTTCCTGTTGACACTGATTTTGAAAGTTGAATAATTAACACAGCTCCCTTTTTATCCTGTAACCTACTTTTCTAGTGAAAACATTTCCGAAGAGAAGCTAGAGACTGTGACAAAGGATTCTCAGGGAATTGGTCACTAGATTAAAATTCACCTTTATGTAAATATGCTTTATCCTGGGAGAACTACATTTTGTATCTAAGTGTCTTACGTTTTTTATCAGAGCTTTATCAAAGGTCTAGTTTATTTAGATGGCAAAGAGCTTTCTGTTTTGACTGACTTAGCTGAGACTACTTATATCTGTGACAGGTATGCTGCTGTGAGACAGAAGAGAAACTGTCAACCAAATGTATAGTCAGGCTGGAATAATACCAATATTCTGTTTTGTTCACTATGATGGGCTTAAGGGGGCAAAATCCTTCACTTCCAAGCCCTGCCTCCTCTGGACACCTGACACATTTGCTATTTCACTGAATCCATAACAAAACAACAAGTTTTTTCTGGCAACATTTGTCTCACCAAAGGCACAGTGCTCCTTAGAGAGCAATACAAATGGCTGTGTGGACATGTGCTGTTAGGAAAATGGCTTTCAATCAAAGTCAAGAAGATGTTTCAATTGTGGGAATGAAACCACTTCTATATGAAGTAAGGGTTGTGAACAACTACCACTGGAATATTAGACAAATATCATGTGTTTACACAATATTACACCCACCTCAAACAACTCTTTCAGTCTGGCATCCACATTTGCCCTCAATCCACATGAGCACAACTCTAGTCCCACCACAGGAAGGAACTGTGGCCTCCACTGGTCCTAGAGACCACATCAATCTGAATCTGGCTTTTCCTTTGGGTAGACTGGCCCTAGTGCGAGATAAATCTACCCTGAAAATGTCCATACGTCTGGAATCAGATATCAGCTTTTTGTTTTTATGTAGCTCAATGCACTTCAGAAACATGAGTTTGGTTTGTGAGATTTGGGGATGTTATTTTATTGGTTTTTTGAGTTAAAACCAACAACTTTGGTAATGCAAAATGAGTTAATGATGAAAAAAAACCAAACAGCCCAAAACCAAAACTCAAATGTCATAAAAAGTTACAGCAAATTTGTATTAAAAAAAAAAAAAAGTTGAAAAATATCCATAATGCATTTATATAATAACATCATCCTACTTTCCCACTGTGTTTGTTGAGTTGTCTTCATTTTATCATTTGGCTGCTTCTTGCAGGGACCCACGAGAAGTGGGAATAAAGCTCCTCTAAGGTCATAATTTTTTCAGATTAGCAAAGTCCTAGAATTTCTTCAGGTGTCCCTGCCAGCATTTTTATTAAGACAACCTGTTACTTTCACCATTAAAACACCTCTTAGTATATGTGGGTCACAGAGACTGTCTTGGCAGGTATGACTAAATGGATGGACAGAATTCAAAGGAAGTTTGAATAACCACTACAGAGACAGCATTTACACATGGATGCTTTAGAAGTCTGAAATCCTACATCCAGGTGAATAATAAATAAAAGCATTTGTTACTTGATAGCTTCTGGGGGGTCTGTTTTATTATTTTCATGCTGGATGGCTAAAAAGTAAAAAGTGTGTCAGCAGGACAGCATTATGATAGGTGAGCAGCTGAAAAATTGCAGCTTTAGCCAGGTATCCATCAGTTTCTTCCTTGCTCAATTAAAGGTTCACCCTTGGTACCTACTAAAATTTGGATGAGAGTTTCATGTGAACTGTGTCTCTCAGGATTTCTATCCATTATTCTTTGCTTTCACTCAGGCTGAATAGGCACAGAGAATAGTAAAGGATAATTTACAAAACTAGAAATAGTTATATAAAAGCTATATAGACTCAATAATTGAAATGTAAATTTATTAATAACAAAAATAATAAACAGCATCAAAGTGCCTTCCTTCTGTCTTTGCCCTCCACAAATCCTTGGAATTCCTTTTGTCTTAATTCCTTGTCTCTCCTTTTGCTTTCCAGTGCTCAGTAACATGTTTCCTTTGACCTTTATTTGTAAAGCTAGGCCAATATTTTTAATCAGGTGTTTACAGTCAGGTGTCTAAATCTATATTAAGTATCTAAATAAGGCTTGCATTTGAAATGAGCCAAGCATTAAGCCAATACTCATTGTGGCCTCTCACTACTACTGAGAAATAGCCCAGCTACTCCACCCACAAGATGGAAAATGTTCACAGCCATTTGGTATCATTTTCACCTTCACTGTGTAGTATACTCTTTATGTTAAATTAAATTCTTCTACTGGTGCTATACCTTTGGTGTGAGAAGACTGAAGCATTCACGTCTGAGCCAAACATTAGAAGATAATATAATGTACAGACAGTTCACAGACATCAGCTTAATTTGTGGTCCCTCCTTCTGTCACAAAACTACTTGAAATCTTATCATTCTGTTGTGTTCATTGCATGATAAAAACCTGGCTTTATAAAATGAAGAAAACCATTCTTTTCCCTTATATAAAGGAAATTAAATAGCATATTAGTGGATAGGTGCTCTTCTTCTGCCAAAAAATGTTGGTTCACCTCTCAGACGTGATCCTCGTGCTATTCTCACAGCTGTCAGCTCATGATTCAGGTAGGAGCTTGCAGGAATATGGGCATTGGCTGGAGGGGATGTCTGGAGGAGCTGGGAAGTTACCAGGTAACTGACAGCAATTCAGCCTAGACACAGCATGAAGGGGTAATACAGAAAAAGAGCTAATCCTATAGAGGGAGTTGAAGGCTTTTTTTGAGAGAGGACGAGGGAGGCAGAAAGCATCTGAAGGATTTGCTTTAGAGAGAATTTAAGGTTACATCTGCACCTCAAGGAGCCTGAGAGTTAGTCAGCACAGCAGACTTTATCAGTTACGCCAGCACACTGAAGCTGATACAGTTATGGTAGTGTCACAACCCATGTGAACAGTCTCATTCCAGAATTAATATTTCTCTTTTCCCAGTTTAGTTTCAATCTTGTATAAAGCTGAAGTAGAGTAATTATATATATATATAGTAAAAGAAGGGAAAGGGAAAGGGAAAGGGAAAGGGAAAGGGAAAGGGAAAGGGAAAGGGAAAGGGAAAGGGAAAGGGAAAGGGAAAAGAAAGAAGCATTTGTGCCAGGAATTGAATTTTATATAATTAAAGCTGTTTCATTCAACCCTTGCAGTGTCCTGGTGTATGTGCACAGCTCTGAGTATGCTGTTTTCCTTGCAATGAGGTTAACATTAGCTAGAAATGGAGACCTGCTGGAGATGAAACCAATTGCAGATGAGCTTAGCTAAAAGGGAGAGCTACTGTCTCTCAGTTTATACCGAAAGACAGCTTGAAAGGCTTATATATCATGCAAATGGTGGCCCAGAATCATTTAGGCAGAGATGGGCTGTGGGCTGTGCAGAAGGAGGGAATCTTTCTGCATTCAGCTGTGCGTTTGTGTGTGCACGTCTCGCTCTGCCCCCCTCCTCCCCAACACTCTGTCTCTCTCAGACAGGCAAACAGACCAGCTTCTTCCTTTGTGTTGCCAGTCAGGTCCTCCCTCTGCAGTCTTACACAGGAGGAAGATTTATAATAGCTGCATGCAATGCTAGTGTCTCAAAGAGACAGTATCACACCATGTGGAGGATTTTCATACGGGGTTTAACTTTGCTCCACTGAATCGGAAAGGTACATTTAAAAATTCTTAATTATTTTAAACACTTAATTCCTGTGACTTCTGTCTCCTGATAAATTCTGACCTCCAAATATTAGCATCTTTAAATCACAATCTGCTGTTATCACAGTACTGTAGTGGCTGTGATGTATTAATTGAAAACATGGGGAAGTAAAGAATTCAAAAATATAATTAGGGCACATTTCAGTGTGAAGCTCTAAGTGCTGTTCTGTAAGATGGGCATCTGATATTTCTGACATGCTGCATCAGAAATATAAGATTTGAACTCGAAAATGAAAATACATCACACATGCAATGCAACTGTACCATATGTTAAGAAAAGTTCACCTCGTAAACAGCAGGCTAATTAGCTAGAGAAAACAGAGAAGACTGAATGATGATGCTAGAAATAAAAAGGATAATGAAATCTCAAGGCAGACTTGTGTAGGAGATCCACCTAGCAGCAACTTGCCAGGTTTATCAAATTAAATGAAATCAAATGAAAAATTATAGGTGGGAAATAATGAACTTAACAGCACTACTTCCCTTTGTTTTAAGCTCTCAGTTGACTGCTTCTTAGCTCTCTTACTAGCTGCACATATTATCATTAACAATGGGTGAAGTATCAGACTGATTGAAGCTCAAAAGCTTAGAAACTTTCCCTAGGCCTATAGAAAATCTCTATAAAAAAAGTGACAAAGTAGGCTTAAAGCCTAACAGCCTACAGAAATTGTTCATAGCTCTATGGTCTACCTTTAGTGTAAGACACAGGTCTCTGCACAGCTAATGGAATCTGTAGTATCTCAACTATTCACTATCCAACAGATAAATCTATTCACTCTGTTTACATGTGAAATGAAATCTCAATTTTTCTTAAGTCAATATGTACATCATCATGGTTAGATGCAATTTTTGATCTAGAAAACACTCTATGTGGAGCTATTTTCCCTTATCTCTGGTCCATTGAGGTTTACACCACCTACAAATGAAATCTGTGTCCAAAAGGTGACTGTACACAACAGCTTACTTGAGAAGGACCAAACAGTGCAAACAATGAGATGGAGCAGAGGCTAGACAATGGGCTTCAGCATGCACCTAGCTGTACAAATACAGAGATACTGTGTCTGTGAGTGTGTTTGCATTAAGCCTCTATAGCTATAATGCTAAGTAAACGGAGCTTGAAATCCAGCACTGAACCACTGGTTTTCCACACTGCTTCACTGCTAACACACTTCATTCTGGTTTGACTGGTTCTAAATACTACTCTGCAAGTCAATGCCCATGCATGGGGATAGCATTTGACAGGAGTCTTTCCCAATACCCTGCATCACCCTTGAAAGTTTCACCAAAAGTGCCTCTGAAGGTTTGCACCTTGACACACACCAGAGCATGCTACACATTCTCTCCTTTTCATACTAGAAAAGCCCCTGTGCTAAAAATCTGCAATGTGGTGCTCATGTTATTTGGGATGTTTTGTCCCCTCAAGGCCCAGTGTTATGTAGTGTGCCTGAAGCCAGTCTGTGCCATTTAGCCTCAGGGTCAGAAAACAGCCCATAGATCTATTTTATTTGGTGATATATAGAGCCAACAAGACCTTCTGAGTTAAACTTAGGAAACACTGAATGAGTGCAGTGTTGAGCCAAAAGAAAGAAGGAAAACTAAGACAAATGGCATATGTCTCATGCATTTGTCAGCAGGGTTAAAAAAAAAAAAGGTACAGACCACATGAAAGACAAATGTTTGCTTCCCTTTGTGACATAGAGCACCAAAATAGCTCAGTGGGATCAACTAGTTTTTTCTTCAGCCTTGTCACACCACAACACTTACTCTGAAATCACCAATATTCTGGGGCTGCAGTCAATTCACTGTAAAATACTAAAAAAAAAAAAAAAAAAAAAAAAAAAAGACAATGAGAATCTCTTTCTACTTTATTATGAAAATGAATACATAAGAGATACTGAAAAGTGCCAGCTTAGTGTACCAGCTTGCAAGAAGTTCATACAGCCAGTAAGAAGAGGATTACAGGCCTAAACCTTAGACTAACCATCATAAGCTCCTGACTTAGCCAGGGGAGAGACTCAGATATTTAACAGATTTGCAGTAAAATTAATTGAGAAAGTAGTGTAGAGCCTATTGGTGTAAGGTAGGATATCAAATGGGAAAATTAATATGTACTCTTGTTTCATTTTCGTGTAGCTTGTCTGTGTAGATTAGTGCAGTTTATGCTCTGTGTTTTGCTATAGTGACAAATTTTGCATGCCAGAGGAGTATTTCCAGTTGAGACAGCCCCTTTCCCAAGTGGTAGGGATCATAAATGAAGATGCATTGGTTAAAGAATTCTGATCCACTAATATTGCAGGAAGAAGTGTTTGTGAACCTGGATCTTCCAAGGACAGACTGGAGTGGAAAAACTAATTGGTAGGGGCAACCAGTAAACTGATATTCTTGTTTTCTAGATCACACTTGTTCTGTTACATAAATTATCTCCCTTTACAGCTGGTCAGTTATATCGTCTCTGTTGAAGCCAAAAGTGTCTCAGTATATAATTAAAGGTGAGGTACAATAACAGACTTCAAATACATAAAAAGCAGACAGAAAGAGGAAAGGAGCAATTTGTTCTCTGTATCATCAGTAGATTAGGCCGAGGAGTAATGGACTTAAATTACAGGAAAGTTAGCCTTTATGAGATGAGTTCCAGTGCTAAGCATAGAGAAACTCTGGAAGATAATGACATGGGGCTTTGTAAAGACTCCCTCACTGGGGTTTTTTTAGAACAAACATCAGTGGGAATGACATCAGCATAGCTGAGTTTGCATTAGAGCTGGGAGGTGGAAGAAATGGCCTCCTGAGGTCCCTTCCAGGCCTGTGATTCTATTCTTCAAAGTCTCTAAACATGGAACTTGGTAAAATCTCTTAAGTGATTAGATTAGATTAGATTAATCGTTTCATTTTTTTACCATTTGTTAAGCTCATGGAGTAGTCTTTAGACACCAAGACAAGCTTAAAGTTAGTAAACCACAGAGAAAGTCTGTGTACAACTGAAAAAATATCAGTTATGTATGGTAGCACTGGTTTTTGTCCAACACTTGGTCCTGTCTCTGAGCAGTGTGTGTAATGACACCCAGCACATTGCATCTGGAAGCTGGAATTTGAATAGATTGTGCCAAATAATGAAATACTAGGGAACTGGACATTTTCTAAATAAAGATTCACGTTACTATCTTCATGGCCCGGAGTAAAATACAACCCCTTTCCTCCTGTTTCTATTTCTCAGACAGTAAAATGCTTCATAGTTTTCCCCAAGATTCAGATGTGTATGATTGACTTCTCAGCTGAAGTCAGCAGCAGGGAGGCAAGCTTCCTCCTCACAATTAGATAACACTGTAATCAATAAGAATTGTCTTAACAATAGGGAGGCTTTTCTAAGAAAAAAAACCCAAATAAATTAACCATCCATACAAAATTGTTAGGAAAAGCATAAGGTCTTTCCAGGTCAGTTAAGCACAGTGAGTTCTTCACTTTCTAGCAGAACATAAAGGATCCTCTTTCCATCTATCTTTGCTATCCTGGAGATAACCCCCCATTGTTCTAATGCAGATTTATTTAATTTTGACTTTTAGTACATTTCACTGAAACAGACTGCCACCAAAGGAGGAGTAATAAGACAACTCTTTTAAGGTCTAAATAGAAAAGAATTTTCAGCTTGTTAATCATGAAAAATAACCACTTAGATTTAAGAAATTATGAAATAAATCCTGACATGGTGAACATGTATGTTTAGTATAATGCTTCATGCTATAGAACTCCCAGAACTCACAGATTATTGATCCCATTGAGCTGTCACAATTAGTTAAATGAAGAATGGTGATAAAGATGCCAACCTGTGAATGCCTAATGTAGTAGTAGGAATGTGAGCTCACTAACTAACCAGTTAAACTATTCAGAGACATCAAGAATCAGAGTATTGTATTAAATCTAAATGAGAAAAGTAAAGTTTGTAAGGACCTGTTCTTTGATGGAAGTCTGTAAGAAACCACAAACTCCATATGTTCCTATCTTTTTTGTTTCATTTGTGCTTTTTAATCTGTAATGTACAAAGTCACCACTGGAGTCCAGTGGCAGACCTTGATTAAGTGTGCTCAATCTTCTCCTACAGAAGAAAAAAATGAAACTAACAAAGCATTCTAAAACAAGAGAATATGATGTTATCATTCCATCACTCTCATTTTATTAAATATGCTCCTCTTATTTGCAAAGTTAACCTATCCAAGTTTGGCATCTTTGTGATGAGACAGAATGCATGCGGAAAAATTTGGTTTGAAATGTATGTTTTCATATTCTATCTGCAATGGTAATCTTCCTGACAGACGTTTGTCACTCATCAGTCTATTGTGGTACAGTATAATTTGTGCTCTTTTTCTCTTTGTTACTGGAAGTGAAATGGAAAGACAGATAACTGTAGAAAAGCCTGTACTAATTTTTACTACTTATGGTGTTTGAACTGCCAGATCGTCAGCATTACTGAGAACATCTCAACTGCACATCTTGCCTGTTGCACAAAGATTTCAAAGGTTTCATTTGAATCATTTTCATCCTGATATGTTAGAAACAACTTTCTAATGTACTTTTCCTCCAGCTATGTGGTATTCATTCAGGAATAACAGAACTCCATATATTTAAGAAATGTTTAAGTTTACACGTAACCTTTCCAGTGGAAATGTAGGCCTAATGTGTAGTCTATTGGTATAAATATTTCTCTTAGTTGTATAAAATCTGAGCTAAAAAAGTGTCAAAAGGAATACACATCTTTAATATAAAAATATATAAAAAATATACAAAATGTTACTTTTGTATATTTGTGTGTAAAAGAAGGAATAGAATAAAAGCTGGGGTGTTGTTTTTTGTTTGAGTATAATATTCAGACTTCTGTAGATTATAGCTAATCATCTATTTATCTATCAACATTCAGAAATAAGTTTAGCAATTAGGTAGTTAGAGAATTCAGTGCATACCTCTAGCTTTAGAAGGGGTTATAAGTAAAGAAGGCACAATCTCTGAATTTGCTTAAATTTCAGTAAAAAGGAGACTATAAGAAAGTAACACCACAACCCCTGATCCCTCAGTGACAGAGAGGCCAAATGAACAAACAGAACTGCTGATTGATGGGGTGATCACTGGAATAATTATGGAACTAGCTACCAAGATCTCAGGCATATTTTGTAAAATAAACTTCTGCTTTAGCAGATTAACTCTAACTGGGTCTCTCCTAAAATTGGAGGGATCACCCCAACATTTCTCATTAGATGAAACAGAAAACAAAAGATAACTTCAAGTGTGTTTATGGAAATGACAAAATAATGATATAAAAGAAAACAGAATATTACCTTCCTGTTGTGCTTATTTTGTCCCTGCAAGCAGATCTTCCAGTTGACTATTTGGTTTCTGGGTTTTTTTGACATTTCTTGTACTGTATTGAAAGTCACATTGCCAGTTCTTATTTTCTGAATGTCCTCCATTTCAAAAAGTGCTATAATCTCTTATGCCTGAATCAGTTTACCCATTTGTGGCTTGAAGACCACTCTAGGTTATCTTATCTTGACTAGTTTTACAGTTCCCAAAATAAGTTAAACACATGATCTGAATTATATATATCTTTGGGATTTTTCTTGGTCCTTGGGGGTGTTGAAGGGAATTGCTTTCATATGGAGTGCCAAGTGCTGTGATTGCTGTTATAAAGCTGGTGTTCCTTAAAAGGATTCTCACAAAAGTATCCAAGTGACACTTTCCTTGCTAGAACTACTAGATCTTAAAGGAGCTGATAAACCTTACTTAGACTCTTCAAGGCAAAGACACATTGGTTAGAATCACAGGTCTAAAGGGAGATTCTATATTTAATTTAATTATACTTTATAGAAGCAGCTTGACTTATGTTGACAGAGAATTCCAAGTTATGTATGGCTGAGATATGTTAATATACTCTGGGAAGCAATACACTGCTTTTTAAAATTATGTATGTAAAATTTAATGTATATATAATATCATTTATATATAATATAGACTATATTAAATTATATATATAAAAATGTAGGTATAGATA